>CM067538.1:4596777-4686777 GCA_034509925.1 Hirudinaria manillensis | reverse complement strand
CCCACATAATTTATGCTCGTGTAGGGTATTGCTTGTCTTTAAAAATTTGGAAAGAATAAGATTTTGTTTATTAGATTTTGCGATTAAATTGTTATGGTATTTTATGGTGAATTAAGCTGCTGTTGTCATGGTAACGAGTCGTAATTCATTTCGAATTCGAGATGCATTGAAAATAATTTGTGGATATTTCGTGCTTCCAACATGTGTCAGCTTAAATTTATGAGGTCAGAAGCTTAAAGGAACAGCGGTCCCCCTGAGACTAAAACACGCAGGGTTAAGTTTTATGAATGTTTGTTTAATTGCCAGCATTTTTTTTTTTGGTTCTCAATTGGTTGTTGCTGTTTTTTTCGTTGTTGTTGTCGCTGTTGTTGTTTTTGTTGTTGTTGTTGTTGCTCCTGTTTGCTGTTATTTTTGTTGTTGTTAAGAATGTTAAGTCCCATCATTACGTCATTCTGATTTTAAATTTCGAGGTGTTTTTTTAATCAGTGATTTGCAAGAATATGAGGGTCTGTTGAGGTGGTTGCGATTGTGACGATGGTGTTGTTGTTGATGATTATGATTATGATGATGATAGCGACGACCCAGATGCCCCAGATCTACCTAAACACAGACCTTTGTCGTTGTGCAGTGTTGTTTGCTGATCCTGGTGAACGGGGCTTCGACGATGTTGTTGTTTCCAGCCATGGTCAGCATTGACCTTCTGAGGAGGAAGAGTGGGAGGATGGACTTCTTCTGCTGTCAACTCAGGTGGGTTTCAATTGCTTCTTTCATCTCCCATCAGATTGTGATTACGTAATCTTATGTTATAATAAACGTCCAATAAATGTTCGTCAGTGGTTTTTGTGTTTTTGTGTTTTTTTGTTTCTAGTTTTTCTTTCTGGTGGCTATAATTTCATTGCCACTAAATTATTTAACCTGTCATTTATTATGCGCTGCCTTTGATGTCTTTATTTCCCTCTGTGTAATAATTTCATTTTCTCGTCATGGGTGGTAGTTTTGTTTCCTTTTGATGTCGAAATCAGGCACTTTCCCCTGGGGTGGCTTCCTTCCTTCTCTCTCTTTTTTTTCGTTTCCATCGTTCCCGGCACACCAGAATGTCGACGTGTTGCTACATTATCATAATTTATGACGGCGCCAGCCCGTACCACTTCCAGGTGCACTTTCCAGATAATGTTTTGGTGTGAGTTGCTCCCTCACTCTTCCTCTCTCTCTCTCTCCCTCTCTCTCTCTCTCTGTTAATCAATCTTCATCCAGACTCAATCATTTCAACCAATTCCTAATGTGAAAAGTGCGCCCCACCTGAGCGTTTATCGCAATTAAACGGAATTAATCGGATTAAAATCTAATGAATATTCATCGTCGCTGAGGGCCACCATGAGTGACGGAGAAAAAAAGTTTAAATTAATGGCTAATTTTTAAAAAAATAATTCGATTTCTTAATTCTGAATTTAATAATGCGTCAAAGCTCTAAGCACGTGTTTTATGTTGTGGTGGAAGTGTCAACGACAACAGCAATAACAACAATAGCAACAACAACAACGACGACAACGTAGCCATGTTTGATGATGAAGCGTCCCTAATCCGTCTGCCTCTGTTTTGCATCATCTCCGTGAGACGACCTTGACACGCTTTAAACAACCAATTTTGAACAAAAACAAACTCTTGTCGGGCACGCAGCCTGCCTTCAGGGTGGTCTGACAATATGACAAGATAAAAAAGAAAAAAATATTCAACGTAAAATATTCGCATATCTGCTTGGTACATTATTACATTTATTATGTATTTATTATATTATTATTTTTTAATTAATAAAATTAATTTGGATGAAAGGTTATTTTGGAAAGGACAGTCAGTCGTTGGTCGGATAGTCGTTCATTTTTAAGAGCTTTCCTTTTCGGCATTTTAGATGTTTTGAGAATATTTTGCGTTATAATAATTATAATAATTATAATATAATAATAATAATCATCATCATCACCATCGTCGTCATCATCTTTGAATGATGACTATGTATGTGTAAATCTCATTGCAAGTGTTTGGACGCTTTTGTATTTTGTGATGCTGCATGAATTACTTTTGTGAATGTTTTTAAAATTCTGTGCCTCAATAATTATTATGACCTTCACGTGGAAGAATGTCCTTGCTAGACCATGTGTTCCGTCACGCTTAATTTTATGTTTTTTGGATAGAATTATTTTTAAAATAGTAAAAAAAAATTGTTAATTAATTTTTAAGAAATTCTTTTCTTTCATCAATCAGTCATTTAATTTTTAATTTAATTTATTATTATTATTATTATTTTTATTATTCAGACCACCAGCAGCCACGGCGAGTACTTCCTCGGTTTCTTACTCAAAATCAAAAAAACCCAAACGAACCTCAGACTCTCCGAAGCATCATCATCGTCGTCATCATCCTCCTCATCATCATCATCATCACCAGCAACAGCAGCAGCAGCAGCATCGGTGGACCACCCATGAAGATGATGGGGATGAATTTTCAAGCATCTCGTTTAAATCAAAGCCTACCACGAGCACCAGCTCGGACCACCCTGACAGGAGTTCTGCTTCTTTCATCGGTCGTCGGAATTCAGGAGAGGAGGAAGACTATGGGAGGACATCGTCAGGTCCTCAATGATGGATTGTCTGCCTATGATTAATTTACCATTATGTTATTTTATTATTATTATTAATGATATTATTATTATTATTATTATTATTATTATTATTATTGCTGATATTGTTGTTATTTTTGTTGATGTTGTCATTGATATTATTATTATTATTACTCACATTGTCGTATTTTTTATTACATATATATCATTATTATTATTATTATTATTATTATTATTATTATTATTATTATCATTGTTATTGTTGTTAGTGTTAAAATGATTAGTTATTGATAATATTTCACTGTCTTTAAGTCATTGAAGTTTGTGCTGCCCTTGTAATCCGTTATGAGGGCGTTTAGAAAAAAACCTGTTTTTGAGATTGTGAGGGGGGAGGTGAATGCTGGGTCTTTTGTACGTGGGTTTTGTACGTTTTGGAAGATCATAAGGCATATAAGAGTACATTTGGCTGGACATGGTTTTTTTGCTTTTAAATATTTTTTATGACCATTTTGGATGAGTTAAATTAATGTATAAAAGGTTCAAGTTATGGCTTTGTTATCATGGTTGTAGGTTGTGCTGATTGGGTGATTGATTACAGTTACCTATGTTCCTGGTAGTTAAAAAGTTGCAGAACATAAATTATGTAATTGTTTATAATAAGGGTTGAAGTTTTAAGCAAACGATTTGGACCTGTATATGTTTAATAATATTTTTAATAATAGTTTTAATAATATTTTTAATAATAGTTTTAAATTATACAAGGATTTGTTTATAATTATTCAATGTTTTAAAGTTATGGATGGTATCAGTTTCCCTGGGAAATCTCCCAGGAGAAGAAGTTTGAACTTTTCTTTTTTAAAAAAAATGAATTAATTTTTTTATTTGTTTTTAATTTCCAGGAATCAGTTCGTTGGCTTCGAGTCACGAACTCCTGAGTTCCTCGTCTTCGTCCGTTTACCTTCCTTCCGCCGCTCGCACGGACTCCGCCTCGGACGGGAGGACGATTTGTTCCGTCTTCGTCGACTGCGTTTTGTCGGAGTTCATCAAAAGATTTTACGGACCTTTCCTCGAAAAGCTACCTGTTAAGGTATCGGATGCGATTGGCAGACGACGGATTGTTCGTTTGCATGGTTGCATTGTGGTGTACTTTCTTGTCTTGTGCTTGTTGGATTTAACGTTTTAATTGTTTATGCAATTCATCCCATTTCTTATTTATTTATTTATTTATATGTTTATTTGTAACAAGAGGAAGTAATAATTCTGGATGGATGGATGGATGGATGAATGAATAAGGAAAGGAAGAGATGGATGGATGTATGGAAAGATGTTGGTGGTGATATTGATATATATATATATATATTGTGACATCCTTAAAATTTTCTAATCACCAGATAATAGTTGTGATCTTCTTCATCATTTCCATCGTCGTTGGCATCGTGGGGGTATTGAGGGTCAAAGAGGGACTGGACACCATGGACGTGATGCCTGCCTCGTCTCCTGAAAGGGAATTCTTCAGAATCCAATCAAAATATTTTGGCTTCTACAACTTTTACATAGCCACTCAGGTCTGACTTTGAACTTTTCTGGTTTTTCTATGTTGAAACATTTATTGCATAAGTGATTGACAAGAGATTGTTCTGTTAAATTTGGTCATTTTAATTTCATTTAATTATATATTATTAAGTAAATCATTTAATTAATCGTAACGTGCAGGAGAACTTTGACTATGCCTCAGAATACGGTCAGAAACTCCTTCACTCGTTCCATCATTCCTTCGAGTCAATCAACAACATCGTCAGGAGGTCCGAAGATGGAAACTTTCCAGAACTGTGGCTGGAAATCTTCCGGAAGTGGTTGCTAGGTTCGAAATGCATCTAATAAATTATTCATAATCTATGGTATAATTAATATCTTTTACTATAACTTATAAACATGTAATGATTACATTTTAATTTAAATATCACTCTATTAATTAATTAATTTAGAAACAAGATAATTAAAAAATTTTATTATATTTCCATTTTATAATAGAACTTTGAACATCAAAGAACTTTAATGTGAACTAGCCACATTGATAGTTTTGCTCAAGCTTATAATATGGCTTGTAACTTATTATTATTATTATTATTATTATTATTATCATTATTATTATTATTATTATTATACACATTTTTCCTGCTTCTTCTCGGTCTCACAGCCGGTGATGAATGAATGCTGAGCACTACCAGTGCTCTCAGCAATTCATCCAAGAACTTTCCGAAGAATATGGGCAGTGCCCAGTAAGGAGATCTTCTGAATCTCCGAAGTCTTTGGTCGTCCTGGTATCAACTCTACATACTTTGTAAAGTCTTTTCTTAGCGTTCCGAGCGCTCCTACAATTACCGGAACGACTTTAGACTTCACTTTCCACATCCGGTTGATTTCAATCTCCAGGTCCTTGTATTTGCTAATTTTTTCAGCTTCTTTGAGCGCGATGTTCTTATCATCCGGGACTGAAACATCGATTAGCATGCAAGACTTGGATCTCCTGTCATGGATAACAATGTCAGGTCTGTTGGCCAATATTTTCCTGTCCGTGATAATCGCATAGTCCCATAGAATGGTGCAATCTTTTATATTCGTCACACTTTGGGGCGTGTGCTCGTACCATTTCTTTGGAACTTCCCATCCTAGCTCACGGCATACAATCCAGTGGATGTAACTGGCCACCTTATTATGTCGGTGCAAATATTCAGTTGCTGCTAACACAGTGCAACCCGACGTTATGTGGCTTATCGTTTCTTGGGCCTTGCCACAGATCCTGCAATTGCCATCTATCTGCTGCTTCAATATCATACGTTGATGGTAACGTGTGTTTAGTGTCTGGTCTTGAGCTGCCATGATCAAACTCTCAGTTTCGCCTTTGAGCCCAGCGCTTCTTAACCAAGCACAGCTTGCTTCTTTGTCCACCCAATTCTTTTCTAAGTTACAAAAGAATTGTCCATGCATGGGCTTTTCCCTCAATTCATTTATTCTCTCCTTCTCCATGTTGTCCTTTAACATTTCTTTCACGGATGTTTGAACTGTGGGCAAGGACAGATATTTATTTTTAATTGTCTTTGCTTCCTTAAGGAGAGAATATTTTGCCTTCCCTGCTTCATGCTTTTTGACAAGACTACAGAGCCTGTCTTTGCCCTGTTCAATATAATCACTCAAGTTAACCATGGAGCATCTGTAAGCAGACATCAGTTGGATAAGTCCCCGGCCTCCATTGCGTCTCTTAATGTAGAGTCGACTAACATCTCCTTTTGGGTGATGAAGTCCATGCATCGTCAGCAACTTTCGAGTCTTGCGATCCATTTTGTCGATTTCAGACTTTCTCCAATCAATTATGCCAAAGCTATAGGTGAGCACTGGAATTGCCAAAGCATTAATTGCCGATAACTTGTTCTTGGAATTTAACTCTGATTTGAGAATGAGACGCACTCTACGGTAATACTCTCTGGCTATTTTCTCCTTCATTTCAGGATGTTTAATGTCACCATTCTCATCGATTCCAAGATATTTGTACGCCTCCTCTTCGTTAAGGCTCTGAATTGAATTGTGATCGTCAAATGGCATGTTTCGGCTTTTGATCTGCTTGCCTCTCTTCATTATAGCTACGGCACACTTGTCTAAACCGAACTCCATGCAAATGTCATCAGTAAACGTTTTGACTGTGGTTAGGGCCTTGTTAAGTTGGGTTTCTGTTTTAGTAAATATTTTTAGATCATCCATGTAAAGTAAATGAGATATTTGTTCTTTTGGTTCTATTTCATATCCTACTTTTAATTTATTTAGCATATTTGATAAGGGTACTAAAGCCAAACAGAAAAGGAGGGGTGAGAGAGAGTCACCTTGGAAGATTCCTCTCTTAATGCTTATTCTATTGGTTTTTATGCAACCCAACTGATGACACAGCATAAGTTCGGTTTTCCATTCTTTCATCGAGCATTCCATGAAACCGGTGATTCTAGCAGGGACTCCATACATCTTCATTGACGCCAAAATCCAAGAATGGGGGACACTATCGAATGCCTTCTTATAATCAATCCATGCCATTGCTAAATTCCTCTTCATTCTTTTGGCAGTACTTACAATCATCTTGTTTATAAGCAACTGGTCTTTACAACCTCTTGACCCTCGTTGACAGCCTTTCTGTTCTATAGGGAGAATGTTGTTCTTATCAAGGTGTGTGTATAGCCGGTTTGATATTGCAGAGGTCAGCAATTTATATAAGGTGGGAAGACAGGTTATAGGTCGGTAATTTTTGGTATTGTTTTGGTTTGCACCTTTTGAGAGGAGAAATGTTACACCGGAGGTTAGCCAGGATGGTATATTTTCTGGGTTATTAATCAAATCATTAAAAGCTATTGTAAGTATACTATGGAGAGAGGTAAAACGTTTAATCCAGAAATTTTGTATATTGTCAGGGCCTGGGGATTTCCAATTTGAAGATTTTTTAATAACTTCCTGAATTTCACTTATTGTAAATTCTTTCCATTCTTCTGTAACCACATTCCTAAATGCAATTTCCTCATCTCTTACCCAAGCTGCTTCAGTGTTGTGCACAATTTCATTCTCAAGAATTCCTCTCCAAAATTCTTCAATTTTCTCTGCAGAGGGTGGGTCACTAATTGTTTCGTTTCGTTTACATAAATGACGGTAAAACTTCTTTGCATCCTCTTGGAAAAGCTTATTTTGATGGTACCCATCATTTCTTTTACAGTATCTCTTTAACCTTTGGGCAGTAGCCTGCAATTTCATCTTAATGTCTTGCTCCTTCTCTTCTAGGGACTTACTTTCGTCTTTGAAGAGGTGTTTAGCCTTATTGTGAACCCTCTTTGTTGCCACACCCTTTTTTATTTCACTTATAATTGATAAATCCTTCCTGTACTGTTCTACTTTATTGCTGATCCGTACTTTCCATGCAGGTTCTTTCCTTCCGACGGGGCCATCTCGTGGTTTCTGTACCCCAGCTATGACACTGGCTGAGCAATAGATTAAATCATTAATTTCGCTTATATTAAGTTGCCTACCACCTATCATTTTGGATAAGATCTCATTAGCTGCCTTTATCTTTTCTAAGGTATCCTTGCATATTCTTACTTTGTTAAGCTTTGGCCTATTATTGAAATCCAAGTGTTTATTTTCAAGCAATCTACTTTTAATTTGTTGTTCTAAATCAGTAATATTTGTTGCTGGATCTTGGGGGTACTGAATGGTCAGAGAGTCAATTGCTTTCTGGGGAGACTGAAACTTTCCCTCACTTATCGATTCAATCACAATTTTAGTTTGTGTTTCTGATAGATGCCTCTCTGCGTTCTGACATGCACGATTTTTAATGTCTTGGAGTTCCATGTCATTGAATTTCTTTGTGTTAATAATCCATCTTCTGGTGTTTGCTAGAGTATCCTTATTGATATTCTGGTGTATCTCAGGATTTCTACTTCTCCACGTCGTATAAGTTCCTTTGACAACCCCTCCTTCATTTTTATTAGCTTGCGCATAATAAAAACACCACATCAGTTCAGCATACTGTTCCTTGGTCCACTGTTGCTTTTTATTCGCTAACTTCGAATTATTGACTTTAACAGTCGACCTGTAATCCTCAGATAGTCCATTTTGAGACTGTGTCTCGGTCTGGTGACTATTTGAAGAACTTAAGGAAACAACACTACGAATTTCCGCGCGACGTTTATTTTGATCGGCTAATATGGCAGCATTCAACTTTTGAAGATATAAAGAATTAGAATTATATTTATTAAAATGCATAATTTATAATCGGAGAATGATGGGCCTAGCAAAACGAAAATTTCAAAACAGCTATTATTATTATCATTATCATTATTATTATTATCACCATTATTATTATCACCACAGCTGTCAAATAATAGCTATGAATTCTCTTAATAGCAATTCAAATAATAGCAAATAATTGTTAATAATTAACGACAGAAGTCCAGGAAGCGTACGACAAGGACTTCCAGAGCAGGTCCATCACCATCGAGGGGTGGCACCCAAACTCGACCACCCTGGGTAGCTTGGGTTACAAGCTCATTGTTCAGACGGGAATGAAATCCTTGCCCGTCGACAGAAACAGGGTGAAGTCGTGTTTCATGGAATTCGATTTTAAAGTTTAATTTAAAGTAGAATTTATTTTATTTATTTTTATTTATTTATTGAATTTATTTTTATTATTGTCATGTTTCATGAAATTCGATTTAAAAGTTTAATTTAAATTTGAATTTATTATTGTCACCAAAGACGAGAGAAACGTTTCAATATCTCACGAACTATAACAAAGCACGTCATTGTGAACTTCTTAAAGAAGAATGTCTCCAAATATTGTGACATTTGACATTTGACTCCTATCTTTTGGATTCTGATTTATGAAAGTTTGAGTTGCGTACAGAAAACAGTAGCTGTTTCTCCTTTTTGTAGGCTCACCTTTTGGTCCAGAATATAATTTACAGGATGATGAAAATGATTTTAAATGAAAATCATTTTAAACATTTATTTATTTATTCTGTTGCTCTGGTACTTCGCTCCCTTTTGCCATGTAGTTTATGTTTTTTACGATTCCAAGATGTCCTTTCTAGAAGTTTCTTGAACTTGATTAATACAAGTTGAGAAGAAGTTTTTGTATTAATATTAATTTATAAATTATTAAGCTGTTAGTTAGTTAGTTAGTTAGTTAGTTAGTTAGTTGGTTAACTAGTTAGCTCGTTCTCATCGGCATTACCTCCTCTCTCTGCAGACTAAAACGGGTAGGTTGGTTAGTAACGGCATAATCTACCCCCCTGCCTTCTACAATTACCTCACTGCTTGGACCAAGAGCGACATGGCCTACGACTTTTCTGAAGCGAACATAAAACCTTTTCCAAAGCCCTGGACGCACGACAAGACCGATCCAGATTGTAACAGTTAGTACAGATTGTAAATCATTAGTACAGGTTGTAACAATTAGTACAGATTGTAATAATTAGTACAGATTGTAACTGTTAGTACAGATTGTAACTGTTAGTACAGATTGTAATTGTTAGTACAGATTGTAATAATTAGTGCAGATTGTAATAATTAGTACAGATTGTAACTGTTAGTACAGATTGTAACTGTTAGTACAGATTGTAATTGTTAGTACAGATTGTAATAATTAGTACAGGTTGTAATAATTAGTACAGATTGTAATAATTAGTGCAGATTGTAATAATTAGTACAGATTGTAATAATTAGTACAGATTGTAATTATTAGTACAGATTGTAATTTTTAGTGCAGATTGCAACAGTTCAATTTATTTAATCTCTTTTGAATATTATCTTGAAATATTATGGTATTTTTGAAGAAATAATAAAATTATAAAATAGTTATTTCACCACCAGAACTTTGCATAAATTATTATAATTTATACCACGATATTTCTGACTCGCCTGTCTTTCATTTTCTTTCGTTTCGTTTTCAGTACCTGCATCTCAGCCGATAACATTCGCACAAAGTGCCTTCGTCCTCAACGGTCTGCACTCCAGCGACACGATAATGGAAGTTTTGTCGGTGAGTCTCGTGCGACGGAATCGGAAAGCGCGAGCGAGGAGAGAAGGATGGGAAAGCATGAGCGTGAGGAGAAGGAGAGAATGCATTCGACTGTCGAGCGACGCGTCGATGCGAGTTAATACGTCGACCTTTGACAGGACATTCGCAACATCTGCGACACGTTCAGTGCCAGGGGCCTTCCCTCGTACCCTCGCGGCCTCCTGGTCATGTTCTGGGAGCAGTTCTTCTCAGTCAGATTCTACCTCTTCATACTCGTCGCCTCCGTCCTGGCAGTGGTCTTTGTGGTTGTTTTGACCGTCTTACTCAATCCTTTTGCTGCATTTCTTGAGGTTACGACTTTATTAAGATTTTTTTTTTTTACTTTTTCCATGGATTTGTAATTAAATTGATTTATTAAGATGCAATTATCATCATATTTCAAAATTGATTCGTACTAGTGATAGCACAGTAAACCTTGCTTTGTGAACAAACTAATCATCATGAAGATTATTTATCAGAAGCATTTTAACAATAAAAGAAATTGTTCATTGTTCTGAAATTCATAAAGCTAAATCCACTAGTTAATTTTTCTTATACTGATTTTTTTTTAACATAATTTATGTTAAAATATGAAAAACTTCCTTCCCTCGTAGGTGTTTGTCCTGGTCTGCACGATGGTGGAGTTGTATGGCTTCCTGGGATTGGCAGGCATGAAAATGAGTTCCCTGACTGCCACCCTCGTCATCATCTCCATCGGTGCCACGGTCCAAGTCACCGTTCCTTTTGTTTTGGTCGGTGTTTTCGTTTGATTTTTGTTTCGTTGCTTCGTTCTTTGTTTTGTTTGCGTTCGTCTCCAATGTTTCGTTGTTGTTTGAAATGGTATTTCATTGTATTCATCGTATTAAATGTGGTAACTTTAAAGTACGAATTGCAATAACAATATGTAGAATAAAACTGAATGCAATTATTAAAAGTGTCATTAATGCAATGGCTAACATAATGCGATGTTCTGCAAAATTCTCGTGAAAAAAAAGAAGAAATTTAGTGAGTAATAATAATAATAATAATTTGGAGGCTTTAAAAGGGAACTTTGCAACGTTGTAAAAGATTTGAAAGAGTTTGGAAATTTCAATTCTTCAGTGGCAAATTTTGGCATTTCGGATTTAAAGGCATAAATCATTTAATTTTAATTAAAATGTTAAATCATTTAATTTTAATGAAAATGTTAAATCATTTAATTTTAATGAAAATGTTAAATCATTTAATTTTAATTAAAATGTTAAATCATTTAATTTTAATGAAAATGTTAAATCATTTAATTCCAAAGGCATTCCAGACGTGCATCGGACCTCGTGACCGACGGATGGTCCTGTCCCTGGAGCAGGTCGTCACTCCGTCCGTCCACACCTTCATCGCAGCTTTCCTCGGCATACTCGTCCTCGCCGCCACGGAATTGGTCTTCATAAGGAAGTGGGTGGTGGTTTTGTTGATCCTTTTTGTTGCAAACGTTGTGGTTGTTGCAAACATTGTGGTTGTTGCAAACGTTGTGGTTGTTGCAAACATTGCTGTCGTACGACTGCGCGGTTGATCCGTTTGTCTTGCTTTGTTTGTTTTCGATTGTTGATTGCTTTTGCTCGAGCTTTAACTTGTCTGGTTGTAACTTATTATTATTAGTAATAAATAATAATTATTCTAGTTATTATTATTTGCTAGTAAATAATAATTATTGTAATTATTAGTAGTAGTAATAATAATTAAATAATTAGTAAATAATTATTGTAAATAATGTTTGTTTTTGATTTTATTTTTTTCAGATACATCTTCGGACCTTTCGTGGTGATGTTGATGCTCGGCTGCTTCAACGGTCTGATCTTCCTGCCTGTTCTCCTCTCTTTGGTCGGTCCGTCGGCAGAGGTTAAGGATCGTTAAAATAATTTTGGTGACATTAATTTGATATTGGTTTTATTAATTAATTAAAATAATTTTATGACATTTATTCCATTATTCAACGTTAATTCATTTATTAAACGTTATCGCACCAGGTGACTCCGCTAAACGACGAACTGTACCTGCCCCCTCCCTCGCCCGTCATTCGACCCCACGTTTTGAGTGCATCTTCGAGGTCGCGGTCGGGTCAAAAGGCGTCGTACAAGACCAGGAAAAAGTTGAGGAGCGGAAGGAGCAGAAGTCGAAGCAGAATCGCGACGAGACTCAAAAATCCTCCGAACCTGTCCACCATCGTGGAAGAGGGTTCTAACTCCTGTGCCTCTTCCATTTCCATCGACCTGAAGCCCACGATCATCATCAGCAACCCTCCTCGATGTTGCAGCGGCGACGCCTCCACCACCTCTCGGTCCCCGACCCCGAGCGCCGCTCCGTCTGTTGTCGCGATCGAAACAGAAGACGTCCGGCTGTCCGCTCGCCAGGGCAGGAAACTCCAGGTGTCTCCGAGCAGTTGTCACCTGCATTCCTCACTGGGATCTACTCTGGTAAGATTCGGTTCTGGATTTCCGACTTGTTGTCTTCAAGAGCTACATTGGTGGCTAGCAGATTTGATTACATATGATTGATTGATTGATTAATTAATTAATTTATTTATTTATTCATAGGTTACTTCGTCACCTGTTCAAGTCTCATCTTATTCGTCGAGCCATCGCATCACCACTGTTGAGGCCACGACGAAGGTCAAGGTTCACATCTGCGATCAGAAGGGTAGGTGGTCCTCCTCTGCCATTCGCTCTCTCGCATTCCGTCAAAATTCAAAATGACAAATCGCTTTCATATCTTCTTGCAATGTTCAATACCTTTGATGATTTTCTTTTTCTTTTTGTCCATCCATCTCATCCTCTGAATCGATTTGTTTCAAATTTTATGGCGATCAGAAATGAGAACAAAATCATGTCTAAAACTTCAGTATTTTCCTTTCAAAAGGATTTTTCTTTTTATTTTGAAACTGCTGAATTTTCCAGACAGAATGCCAAAGCAAAGAATTCCTTCGAAGCAGAGAAACGTGAACAGGAGGGAAGCAACGAGCGTCAGTCAATTGCCTGAGAAGGGCAGGAGGGCACGCCACTGTTGATGTTTTCATTAGCTGTTGATTTCTTTACAATATAAGAAAGTCAGTGGATAGGAAATTTTGTTGAGGTGCCTTGTCATGCTATACAAATTGCTGACCATATTTTCTAGTCCCACGACCTATCGTGATCCGAAAGGTCGCTCGGTACATATTATAATAAGATTGTGTAAATAAAATGTGAAGTTTGGAGGCAGCCCATGTAAGTTGTAAACGAATCAAAGTTGAGACGAGGGCTTCTTTGATTGATTCAAGGAAGTGTCCATTCCAGTGCGAGCAGAGAAACTCTGGCGACGATTGTGTAAATTTAATGTCATTTCGTGTCGGGCCTTTTACAATCTTTGAAATCAAATGTTCTTAAGCTGCTCAAGACTGTTTTGAAGGTCAATAAAACCCCAATCTGGTTGTTTTGTTTGCGTTTGTTTTGCTGCAGTGTTTCAGGAAGATGGAAAACAAAAGTAGCAGCTTTGCGGGACCGTAGAGTGGGTTTGTTGTGCTTTGGACAGCTTGCGGAATGGGGTTGTCTTCAGATTTGTGTCGCGTTATTGATGCGTTCACTCGGTGATGGCTTTGAAAGCTTCATTGTCGTCGGTAACTATTGTAACTTATAGCTTAAGCTTGTTCGTCTTATTATAAAGCTATCCTAGTTTGCAAACTTTATACTAAAAACAGGAAATCCTGAGAAAATATCAATGACGGTGCCAAAGAAAAACTTCGTTCACTGCTTTGGAATGGAAAACGGTCGGAGGGATGGGAATTATTTCGTATCTTTTTTTAAATAAAATGATACAGTAGCGTTGGATCTCTAGGAAATCTGACATCCGGCTTAATTTATCATTTTATTATTATTAATGAAAAATTCTCTTCAAAATAGTTTTGAACCATGAATTATTTCCCAATTGCGCCTCCTTCCAATGAATGATAAAAAAAAATCTATCGTCTATGATTGCGACTCCGACTCATCATCACCCTCATTCTCTTCACGACCTTTTGGGTCACCAAATGTAGCATCAAATAATGGAGTTCAGTTCAGCGTGTGCACTGGACCCCTCTAAAATCTTTAAGACAATACTTCCATTTTCTAATACATTCGGTAGGGTTTTTCACGAATGGCTCTAGCGTTCATTTAAATGTTCCGAAAACCCGTCAAACAAAATCGTGATCTTGAAGCCTCGGATCTAAACTCATCTGTCGCCTAATCCGTCCTTAAGGATCACCAAACACCCCTAAATAGCCCAACCTCCCCTAATGTAGGATAACACCCGCGACGAGTTCTGATATTTAATCGCCGGGCCGCAACTTGGGATGCGGAGACAGGAACTGATGATGACGGAACAACGACCTCAACCCGGTCGTGTGCATCGTCATAGGTTAATTTCTTACAAGCAACCACTCGTGATCCTCGGCCCTCAGTTTTGTTTGTTTGTTTATGTTTTATAAACCACGACGATTTAGATGTGATCGATTTATTACATTAAAAAACTAATATTCGGACCACGATGCAAAGCAACTCTTACTAGAAACCTTCATTACGAACGAGTACCAAACTATTGGCGAGAAAGACCCTTCCTTCCAGGTGATGTTTTGAATGATTGATATGATACATCAGGTATCTCAGGCGATAGGATCTCGATAAGATTTACTTCCCCTACTTTTCTCCGAGTCCAACGGCATTGTTGGAATTTCCTTGTGGTCTCATATTTTAGCTTTTCTGCTACTTTAACTTTTGGTCCCTTCTCCTTACACTCCATCCAATACAACTTTTTTCAATTTGAATCCCAAATTTTAAATTTCGTCCTATTAATCGTTTTTTAATGCAAAACTGTTGTTGAACAAAACTTAAACAAATTCTGAATCAGCCAATATTTTAATATTTTAAATCACCAAACAGAAACCTCTTGCTTATTATTTATTGTTAAAAGATGAAATATTCTCTTAAATGGTTAACTTAACAAAATTCGACCTCGATGATTAAAATTCATCATCATCATCATCATCACTAAAAGCTTCGTACAGGAAGAATCTATCTCTTAGTAACTCCCAAAAAATACTATCTTTCTGACCAAATCCAGAAATATTGGACCGCTTAAGGTGGCGTATCTTATTTTTAATTATGGCTTCTGGATCATCAAAGCCAAATTCACTGTTCGGGTATCTCAGTTCTATCCCAATTATGCAATGCATGTTACCAAACTTTCGAGCAAAAGTAGCGCAAACATATCTACTTTCCAAAGCATTCGGAAGTGCCTTCCATGAATGTCTCTACTGTGCATTTAAATGTCCCAAAAATTCAACTGCAAAATCATCAACAACCTCACTGTAAGCGAAGTCTTCATCTGTCAACATGATCTGAATGTCCAGAGTAGGAGGCATTCTTAAATACATGTAGATCATCAGTCTTACTATTTTCACCGATCACTTTAAACTCATAAACTTCTCGCCACAAAATGTTACATTGAGGCCGAAATTTCGGCAAAAATCTCCGATGCTATAATCAACTGGAAGACGTTCTTCAAATTTAAGCATGAAATCTATGAAAGTTTTCCACTCAACGTTGTCAATTTGCTCCAAAAATTGTTTTAAGAGAGGGTCATTAAGTTCACAATCTCGATGTTTCTTAAAAAGGGCTTCTTTTTGTTCTTTCTCGAAGGCAGTACTTGAAAATATGGCCTTGGAAGCCACTCTACAATAAGGGCATCTAAAATTTCTGTTATAAACAAATGATTTCAATCAGTTTCTGTCAATTATGTTATTAATAATAATTATGTTAATTAGTAGACGGTTGACCTATTAACATTGAAAATGTATGTCGAAACTTACGAAGGGTTGCTTCTTAATTCCCTCATGCACTCGGCACAAGTTAAGTGATCACAATTTTGCAGCGTTGCAATTTCCAGATCTTTCAACGGACTGAAACGAATGAGACATTCGGAGTCTTCTTTTCGAGATGAACAAATATTTACATGAGTTCCCGAACAAGATGTTGAACTACATAATATTTTTTCCATTTCGGACATTGATTTAACTATATGGACTGCACTACAATATTCATTTAACTTTCGTTGTCCAGAGGAACAATTTTATCGCTTTTTCAATTTTATCTTTTTTTCGCATTCAAGTCTTATTGAAGTCCAAACTGTTGATTCGTCCGGTTTTAAAATCTCTTTCATTTTTGGATGTTTGCAACATTTCCGTGATTCTTAGGCAGACTTTCTATCGAAGCAAACATAAATGTCAGTAAATGCTTGCAGAAGAACGTCAAAAGGCGTTACCTCTTGAATTCACGTTTATGCCATTTTTCACGAAAGGCAGAGGTAATGACAAAGTTTTGACCACATCGGAAGCCAATTCATCCGTAACTTGAACGACTTCGACCAACTGCGCCCTCATAAAGCTTCTGTCGTTGTTGGTAAGTTTTCTGCTTACAAAATATCAAGAACAAGAAGGACAGGTTAGAAAATACTCAAAAGGTACAAAAACCTCTTAACTCATTATGTTCGTCGGCTAATGCTATCGTTAAGATAAACAGCGAACAGGAAATGTAAAGGTAAACAAATGCAAGGTAAACAAAACGATACAAAACCCCCACCAAGAATGCATAAAAAATGCCGAAATTCAAATAAAGAATTCAGCAAGAAGAGGCCCCTTTACAAATCTGTAAAGTGATATTAAAATAAGATCTATGTAAGTGGCACAATTGCACGGGTGGAGGCCGAACTGAACAAGTCAAAGTCCAATAATCTCCAGAAATCATTTCAAATTAGACTTACCATTCCAGGTATCGACAAACTATGTATATATTTAGCCAATAACATGCCGATCGACGAAACAACCCCCGAATGCGAAAACTATCCACCACACAAGCTTAAACAAGTTAAAATGGCGTAGGCCTTGTGCGCGTTCTGATTTGCATGATTATTTCAAATTAAATCCAAGTAACTCTTAAGCTCACTATATAAAATAATAAGAGACTTAAAAATTTAAACCTCATTTAACAAAATATTAACTCACATATCTCTTGTGAACGGTTATCACATTTTCTAAAACCAACTTATATACTTAAAACGTGTAATTAATGTAATTCAGAAGTTATTGCTTATTAACAAATATTTTTGTATCAATAAGTCAC
Organism: Hirudinaria manillensis; assembly: GCA_034509925.1. Lineage (NCBI taxonomy): Eukaryota > Metazoa > Annelida > Clitellata > Hirudinida > Hirudinidae > Hirudinaria > Hirudinaria manillensis. Next base: position 4,669,412 of record CM067538.1, on the reverse strand, counting down.
AGTTAAGATGTACTAAAGGCAAAACAACCATGATTTATTAATGTTGTTTTGCATTTTCCGCTCGATACCCTGATGATTATGATTTCCTCAGAATTAGTAAACTTCGTGGAAGAAAATTCGGCCGAGTATTTTAAGGCCGTGGGCCTTATGGTACGCGATTGTAAAGATGATCCACCTTCATCACCATATCGATCTATGTATCAAGCGAGGGACATTCTGACTTCGATTCTGGGAAAGCTGAAGGATATCAACCAATCAGATCATGACTTTTTTAAAAGAATATTGGCAGTTCTTCACCTAAAGCTTGGAATTAATTTTGTTGAGACAGAAGAATCTTCTTCCGGAGAGGAACATTTTAAACAATGCAAGGCTTTCGTAGATGCCACTGAAGAAAATTCACGCTATAATTTTGGCATAATGCAAGCATTACTGAATCAACAGGGCCTTCTTTACTGCCAAAGAGGTGATTTTGAATGTGGATTGCAAAAACTACTTGAAGCAAAAAACATTTACCACAGCTTTTCAACTGAAAGTGAAATGTATCCCTGGACAATCGATGACTTTTTTAGAGTTGAAAGCTATAGTTCTGAGCTGAATAGTGACAAAATGAAAGAGCAAATTGATGCATTAGAGGATACCTTCACTCATACCTTGTATTTCTTGGCACAAATTTATGGAAAGATGGGGAGATGTTTTGATTCTGCGGAATATTGTAAGGAAACTTTAAAAAGGCAATTGTCAAGGAACAAATATGAAGCTTTAGACTGGAGCATGAATGCTGCAACACTTTCTCAGTTCTACATAGCAAACAACGACTATTCGGTCGCTCGGCATTGTCTGGCAAGTGCTGAATTCATTTTAAGGGAATTTGGTGATAAGCCATCCAACCTTTTTGTAGATATTAAGGGCAATGAATCTCAGGAAGAAGTTGATGCAAAAGAAAAATTGTCAAAAGCCTGGGCTGATCTCTACAGATGCTGGATTAAATATGCCCTCTCACTGCTAGAATATTCAAGAGACAGACTTTATCAGAAATCAGAAGAGGATGATAATGGAAGGGAGACTTCAGAAAATAAACAAATTTGTGGAGAGAAGAAAGAACTATTTGATTTTGATGTTTCATCAATCGAAAATCGCATCACTAAGGAACCTGTGCTGGTTTTTAACGAAGCTAGGGAAGTTTTCCTGTGTTGCCAGAAATGGATCGGCACTGCTAAAGAATTTTACGTCCTCGATGGCCATTGTTCAGACCACGTTGAATTGATAAAAGATCACAGCTCATTGTTCAAACTTCTTGCATTCTTCGAAGTCGACTTGAATCGTCAGTGCAAAATGTTCAAGCGTCGTGCAGACATGCTCTCCGAAGTTCTCCATGAACTCAATCCGCAGTGTTACTTGTCTCTGTGTCACCAGTTGTCTTTTGAAATAGGTGAAGTTTATAGTGCAATGCTTGACAACAAGCTAGCATTGCTGGAACTGAGCACAGAGAGTGCTGACAAGCAAAGGCAATTGGCATCCAAGGTCAACACACTGTCCAAAAATAGCATCGAGTATTTTGAGTTATTTATCAGGTACTTGAAGAACCACGAGGGGAAGTTGCCTGCCAAATTCTCGGAAGAAATGGAACGTCCCGCACTTATGGCTCACTTCTACTGCGGTCGTTTGTTTTCTAAATTCATGACACCAGATCGACTAAACCAGCTCTCAAACACCTCGAAGTCTTTGGAGTATTACAAGTACCTGGTGGATTATTGCCAGGCCAATCCTTCTGCTATTGAAAAAGTGAGGGAAGAACGATCTGCATGTGAAGAAATGGTACAACTGCTTCCAGCCAAAATGGACAGGATTAGGAGCACATTGGACAAATAAATATGTTTTACTGATGCTAACATGTCCCAGATAACAATCCTATTCATCATCTGATTTCTTAATGCAATTGTTGATCATTAATGAAGCAGTTTTCCACTTTTAGAGCATGTTTTACTGAACTTAATTTCTTGACGAGACCATGAGACTATCTTTATAAATCAATCATGGAAATTCTAATAATTTAATTAAATTTATGTATTATAAATAAAAGTAGAATTTAATGAATTTCTGTGGCCAAACCACTGTCCATTATAATCTCAAGGTATAATCTCTTTTACTCTAATGACTGACACCACTGATGTGGTATAGAAAAGGATTAATAGAGCTAAGTAGACAGTCTGAATAAGATGCCTTTCATTACATTTGGCAAGGCAAGGATGTTCAGTTAATGTCCATGCAATTACATTCCTTAAGCCATTGCCAGCAAGTTTTGCTAAATAAAGGTAAACTGGTTGCAATGCAATTCAGAGTGACAATACCACACAGACTACAAACATAGACATATAATGACCACAGGATTGTTTATTCATTTTCTAAAGTTAATAATTAATTCAACCATAAAATTTTCAAAAAAAAAACATCTCAGACAAAGGAGCGTTGGGCTTCATTTCAGACACATCAACACAGAATGCAAAACAATTGAACAACTAAACGCTTTCAGAAATTGTACTACCTACAGAAATATCTCCACTTCCACATTCCAAAGAGGAATCATCGTCTCCAAAATCTTCCTTCGAGTTGGTGCTCAGGTGAAGGGCATACCTTGATTGCCTTTCGACTTTTCCGAAACCATTCTGAGGGGCAGAGGCTTCGTGGCCCTGACTGTCGGCGGCCGAACCGGCGGAGGGCAGGGAATCAAAATAATCGTTGTTTTCTATGGCTTTCAATTTCTCCCTGCTTTTGAGGGATGTTGTATTGGGAATGTTTTTGTAGTCAGTGGCCTTCAGTCCTTGTGGGAAATCATTTCCCATGGGAATTGAAGCTCTTTGGGCATTTGGGAATTTGAGATTTTCAACATTATCAACACTTATACCACAAGCAATGTTGTTCATCAACTCCTTAACACTTGTGCCACTAGAAACTGAAGACATTCTAATCAAGTTCTCTCCATTCCTTAATACTTGGTCAATGAGCCTGTCAAACCTGGAACTATTTCTAGATTCTCCAGTATCTTCAATCATGCTGTGAAATAAATAAATAAAAAGAGTTCTAATTTAACTACTACAGTTGAAAGACTTATTGATTCCAATTCATAATTATATTATTAATTTAAATGACAATTAATAAATTAAATTGTATTAAATATAATTAATCAGAAAAAAAATCAAGCTTAAATTCTCAGGGAAAACGATTGTGCATGCTTCTCACTTTTCCATTTTCAAATGTTCTGGCTTGAAATTTCTCTCCTCAAGGAAAGACCTCATCTGATTGGTCACATCCAAGTGCGATTCCTGAGGCTCGGTGGCTCCAAATGCCGACCGATTGTTTAAGTTCTCCTCGACTCTCGAAGTTTCCGGGTTCCAGTTCACAGCAGAATCGTTGAGCTTGGCAAATTCTATGAGCGGACCGAGCCTTGAATCGACAAAAACATGGATCAATGCTCGGATATAGTTTAACTACGATAATTCTCGAGCAATCTCCATTAGACTTAAGTTCAGTGCATTGTTGCTTCATGCAACAATATTCGGAGTATAGTATTGTCTCTACTTGTATTAATGAAGTAAATCAATTAATTAATATTTGTAAATTAATTAATCAATATAATGCAGTACAGTCATAGAATTTCAGCTATTGAGCATAGTACCCTATTTGCTTCAACATGTCCAGAAAGTTATGGAAATTGGCAAAAGAGTTCTCTATGACATCAAGAGTCTCCTCGGTCTCCACTTGCTTCCTCTCGAGTTCCTCACACCTCGCCTGCAGTTCGTTGTTTTCCTCCGACAGCTGTTTATTTTAGAATTAGTCGCGAATAATGTAAGAAATAAACCGATCGAAGAATTCATTTTGGACAAATAAATCCGATCAAAAAACTTTAAAAAGAAAAATAGTGAAGGTATTATTTTTGATTGATTACTTATCATCATCATCATCACTGTTATCATTATTGGTCACCAGCAATAACATGTTGCTCCTATCAACAGTTTGAAAGTCACACACACATACATACAATGTGCTCCAATGCACATTTGTCTTGTATACATTAAGAGCTTTGCATTTAAATTCCATCAACTTAATTACTTAATTACAACTTATAATTACAATCATGTTACTTGCCTTGTTTAATTGATCTCTAAGATTTTTTATTTCCAAATCTTTCATTTCAAGCTGTACAAAAAAACAATATATTGTATTTTGATTGTTGTTCACATTTTGTGAAGTGGCTCATGCCAATAACTGATTAACTGCGAGACATAATAATATACAGTACAAGCTGTACATAATAATAATTATTAATTAATTATATGGATAAATAAAACAAACAACTACACTCAATACCAACATCCAATTATTAATTATTGTTGTTGTTAATGCCATACCTCATTAAGTTGTAAGACTCTGGAGGAATGTTGTTGTTGTTGTTGAATGCTGGAAGGAGTTGAGGAAGAGGATGGAGTGGTGATAGCCTCTTTCCTCTCAGGAGAATTATTCCTAATTGTTCGTAAATTAATAAATATATATAATATCTAAACTATTAAATAAATAAACAATTTAGATGATTGTACATTCAGTTTTGTAATTTCTTTTAAATAGTTTCCTTTGGAAATAATAAGTAACTTAAAAATAATTATAATAAATAAATTATGATTAATAACTTATAAATAATTATAATAAATAAATAATAACTAATAACTTATAAATAATTAATTTAACAATATTCGATAACAATAATAATAACAACTTTGACTTTGAAATGCTGACCTCAGTCGGTTGGCTCGACTTGCAGCCCTCCAAGGAATTCCAGATTTGTTGACCTCGACCTTGGACTGCGAGACCCTTGCAGTAGAAATGCAACTGCTGGAAGGGGTACTGATGGACTGAAAAAATGTATCTTTTTATTAAAAGTATTAACTAATTATTAAATTTAATAATAATAATATTATTATTATTATATTAATATAACAGCCCATTGGTTCACAATATGGTTCAGTATTGTACTGTATTATTTATATTATAGGCATATTATTACTATTAATGAGGATGTATGTGACATCAGGAAAGCTCAATGTTTAAATGGATTTTAAGACATTTAATGAATTTAATGAGAAATAAATAATCATTTATTATACCAGTTCACCATTTACTTACAAGTAATAAAATATAATATAATATAATAAATATATTCTCCATACATGAATTTATTAATCAATGGTTGGTTTACTTTGGTGGGTTTCTTCATTTTCTGATGTGGATTTTGGATGTTTTTTCTTTCGGATTCGTTGACACTGAGCCATTTAAACTGTAAGGATAATTAATCAATGTTAATCAATATGCATTAATGTTAATCAATATGCATAATGTTAATCAATATGCATTAATATTAATCAATGTGCATCAATGGAGTGGATTTATAAAACTTCACAATTCAAGTCACATGATGCCAATATTTACCATTGAACAATATTTACTGATGCAACCAATTTGCAGTGATAATATGCCATCATATTTAAATCATAATTAATTAATAATTAAATAATTTGTTAAAAGAAAATCAAAGCTGGCTGACTTCCGATGATTCTTGTGCTCCCCAGTTGATGCGACATTGGTGGCGAATCTTTTGCAGGATTTCAGAACCTTGAAACGGGTCGATAGATTAGTATTTACCTTTACATCATAATCATCATCATCATCATCATCATCATAATCATCAAGCCTGATGCAAGATTGACCTTTGATAAAGACCCACTTGCATGATAATATTAGTGGCTGAATATAACTGAATTAATATAATATCAAATTAAAATCTGGACTGCTTGCATGCAAAATCATTGCATCTAAAATCACAATGGAGACCATTACTCTGCAATGCATGGATAACAAATTGGTTCCTGGCATCAAGCCTTAAATATTTACTTATTTATTTTTAATATGCATAACAATCGAGCCAACTGAATATAACTTAATTAATATAATACATAATTAAGTCTTAAATATTTATTTATTTATATTTATTTTTTAATATGCACAAACAATTGAACCAACTTAGTTCCACATTTTGTCTTGCATCAACGACCACCAATGAAGCGTTAAATTCCAACATCTTCAGCAACTTTGTTCCCCCCTCGTTCGTGATGTTACAGTTTTGGAGGTCCAGAGCTGTGAGGTGATTTGTAATCAATTGATGTTTGATAAGGAAATCAATAACAAAAAATAATTGATCGATCAATTGATTGATTGATTGAAGTTTATTCAACAAACAATCCTCAAAGACTTAAACACATAAGTTAACAAAAATTGCAACTGTCCAAAAGGTCTGTCCTACTACAACTGTTATAGTTTATTTGCAAAGATTCTCCCCTTAATTCAAGTATATAATTCACATAGAATTCATGATTAAACTTTAAAAAACTAAATTATGAAATAAAAATTAAAAATTAATAAAAATTTAAAAACAAGAAATAAATGAACTCTTGAAACCTTTGATCCAAATGTCTTCCTTCATAACAGAGCATAAAATCTCCACTCCTTCATCTCCAAATCCCAGGTTATCATTGATGGTTATCCTCCTCAAGCCACCCATGCTGTCCATGGCAGGCCTCCGATACCTGAGTCCGTCCTGCCAAACCTGGTCGTGCCTCAGCGACATTTGGCTCTGAGGGTTTCGGATTTCAAAGTTTTTATGAGATTTTTAATCATCAAATATTTCAAATCAAATACTCCATAATGGATACAAAATGATTAAATGTTACAATTAACATAATAATTAAAAGTCAATAAAAGTCATTTTTTAATTTCAATTGTCAAATATTTCACATTGAATACTCAACAATGGATTTGTAATAATTAAATTATATTAAAAAGTAAAGTAAGTTGTTCAATTACAAACCTTTATGTAATCCGCAACGAGACGAGCAAAAGCATCGTCCGCGCGACAACCGGAGAAGTTGACGCAAGATATTTTCATGTTGTTTCGCAATGAAAGGAGAATGTCTAGAGTTTTTTGCAAATTGGAATAAATATAATTGGAATTTATTCCAATTAATAAAGTATTATTTAAAAAAAACACAATAATTGTTTTTGTAATGAGTTGAGAATATGCCTTTAATTTTTAAATTATACCTTCAAATTGTTTGGCTCCATCCAAACTTCTTTCCATTGAGATTTGAGTTAAACTCCTATTTTTACTGATTCCCTGAACAATGGACAGTGAATGATGATGCATTGGACAGTGAATGATGCATTGGACAGTGAATGATGCATTGGACAGTGAATGATGATGCATTGGACAGTGAATGATGCATTGGACAATGAATGAATCTCAGTTAATATCCAATGAATTATGTTAAAGAACGTCTATATTTTAACCGCCTAAACTCATAATCATCATCTTCATCATCATCATCATCATCTTCATCATCACCATCACAACAAGTAACAGCTTTCTTTTTAAACTATCACTTTCTTAAGCTAGTCTCCCACCATAAAGTATGTCAGATGGAACACAAAAAGAACCACACATGAGCAGTGACACTTTAAAACAAATGGTGTACACCACCACCATTATCACCACCACCATCATCATCATTATCATCACCACCATCATCATCATCATCACCACCACCATCATCATCACTGCCATCAGCAGCAGCAACTCACAACCAACCCACCTTACTCAAGACATTGACATCAACATCTCTCAGCTTCAATCCAACCAAACTGAGGGTCTTCAATCTCCTGTTGACCACCAAACAATCCCTGATTGACTTGCACAGTCTTGATATCAACTCTTCACTTTTTATAGCAGGAGACTTTATCTTTCCTGTCGAGTCGTGACAGAAATTAAAAAAAAAAGATAAATTAGTTTGATTATGCAACATATATATTTTAATTATATTATATATATATAAATATTATATTGTTCTTGTTTTACAATTTTGCAATAGCATTATTTACAGAAAAACTTCCTTTAAATGGAAAAATAATCAAATTTTTGTAAAAATAAAATAAAACCCGTTGTATTGGAAATGTTGGCATAACTTCTTATTATTATAGTTTCAAGAGCTTCATTGATTTTCAAGGCATTCAACAATGGAACCCAGTCACCAGAACTACAAACAATCAACAATTTAAAACTTATAAGATTAAAATTTAAAAAAGTGAAGTGAATTGTTAAATAAATACATTTAATAATTGTTGCTTTAAATAAATAGATAAATAAATGTATATTACAATAACATCATAAAAACAATTACATTCAGCCTCCCAATGAAATTGCCAAACATTTGATACAACTATCAGTTCAAAAGAAGTAAAAAATACATTCTAGGATTTACCCGATTTTGTCAGCATTAATGCTTAACGTCCGAATCTTGGCATAAGCAGTTACACTGGCAAGTGGAGACAATCCCAAGGCAGCACACATTTGTGTATAACATTGCGCAAAGTCTTGTGACAATCTTTCTTTTGATTCCATATTAATTCAATCTACAAAAGAAGGCCAGCACATATCTACATATCATTATTTATGGGAAATCTTCTTTAAATGATTTGATTGAACGTTTAATAGGCAATATGTAAATGTAGGGAAACATCATTAAAAAAATACTTGTATACGATCATCTGCCTCTTACTTTTACACTCGAGGAGTCTAACACTATGTATTAAACCGATCCAAAAAGATATATTACTGGTATATTAGGTCCTTCATCAATCAAGAAATTGACAGAACGAGCAATGGAAACGCCGCGAAAAAACCGAATCCAAAACAAACAATCGTAACAATGGTGTTTTGTTTGCTGCACATTAAGTGATAATTATTAGTTTTTTCTCAAAGTTATAACACATTACATGTAAGATGATTTTTTTTTATTAAAAATCACTTTCAAATGCAAAATTATGCCTTAAACTCAACTGCAGATCGTTCTAAACGTAGGAAACAGAAACGATCTTAGGTGAATGGTTGTGTAAAAAATAAATTTATAAATTGGTAATTCTAATTAAAATTGAACCAAACCGGATCATTTATGACTGATTAACGAATTTCAGCTGACAACAACTTAATGCCATAAATTTGTTAAGAAAAACACAGTGATATCTGATTTATTTATTTGTTATTTATTGAACACTAATTTTTGTTTAATATTTTTATTTCACAATAAAATCTGTATTGTCCCATCTGCATTAATATTTTATTTAAAAGTTGATATGTTCCGAACTGGTCTAATAGATTAAATTTAAGCACTTGTGCCAATAAGTTAACATTAATTCATAATTCGAAATAGCTTTCAGCTTCCAAGCAAGGAGGCGGTAATCACCAATACATCACACCACAAGTAATCTTGTTTTTCTTTATTGAAACTACTGAATTCAGATCGTTTTTACCAACAAATATTTCAATTTATTTGGAGCTACAACTATGCCCGACTTTAGGATTTCAGCATTTTAGGAATTTACTCGGCTAAATGTTTTCATAATTTCTTAAGGCTCATAAATTATTTGTATATCTCCTCTTTAATCATTGTTCATCCTTTGTTTATTATTTTGTATTTTCGCCAACCAGTGCGTGTGACTTCAAGAATTTGTAGCTAATATAACGTTGTAATAAAAGTTTAAATATTATTTTGCACGTACGAGTAATTATAAAATTAAATAAAGATCATTGAACATTCTAGTTGAGCACATATCTTTGGATTATCAACGTGTTTTGAACATTTAACGGAATAAGATTGATATCGTTTTATTTCGGGACATTTTACGTACTGACAAAGCTAATAAATCGGAGTTTTGTAAAATAATCTAAAATACAAACCAATTTTGATCACAGCTGGAATGGATACCAACATAACTCCAGAATTGGAAGTGTCATTTAAAGAAGAGAATTATCCCATCGGAGGCGACAACGATGCGAAATCCAGTATTGTTCCTCCCTTAACTTTTGATTCCTCATTCGACGCCATCAAAAAAGAGCCACATTTAGAAGAGAATGAAAATATGGAAGAACGGAAGGAGATGGAACCTTTGACTTTCGGTTCTGAACTCGGTTTTAAGTCACGAAAAAGGAAGAATTCATCGAGTGAAGGAAGTAATGCCAAGAAGTCTCCTCGCTTGGATTTTGATGCTTCATTCGACGTCATTCCACAAGAAAATGGCAGCAGTTTCAGGATCGAATGCGATGAGGTTCTCGAACAATCTGAAAAATCTTTGTCAACCACCGGTTCTCAACCCGATATTATGTTCACACAAGCCGGACCAGAAGTTGATAATGATTTTCCCAATAATGATGTTCCCAAGTCAAAAACTGGTCAGGACAATTTTAAAAATCCATCAGATGAAGAATATACCCAAGATAAGTTCGAATTCATAGCGGTCAGTGTCATATCTCAACGAGAAACGAGGTCAATTGTCGTGAATCTGAATTCTAGCGTCATGGAACTAAAAACGATTCTAGAGGAAGTGTTTCACATCAATAAAGAACAAATGTGTCTCATCAGCAACAAGAATATTTTGTCAGACGCCGACAGCCTAAAAAGCCTTAACCTCTGCAATGGATCGGAGATTTGTTTGATCAAAAGATACGGGCAACAAATGGAAAACTCAACGAACGATCCTGTTTGCTATTGGCCATCACAGTATACCAGCATTGTTTCGCACGATTTCGATCTTTCAGAGCTTCAAAAACGCATGCAAAAGGACTTCAACGAAAATCCAGAATTGGTGAGACAAGCTTTGAAGAACCCAGCTGCCCAAGACCTTATGCGCGATCCTCAGAGATTGAAAAGCATGATGCTTTCTTGCCCAGGGGGATCGAAACTTTTGGAAAGTCGCCTGGATATAGCCGAAGCTCTGAGTGATCCACAAATCTTGGAAGAGAGTGCAACAATTTCTCAAGATCCCTCTGCTGTAACGGAAATGCTGGAAAGTATGGACGCTGCGAAGAACCAAAGAGGGACGCCATCCGACCAGACTTCCGATACATTCAGACAAACAATTCCTAGTTGCGAAAATATGATGAAAATGACTATGCAGAATCCCGAGACATTGTCCAGAATGATGACCTCTCCTCAGTACAAGGCCATGATCGAAGGCATGGTAGCGAATCCCGATTGGACAGAAAAATTGCTGCTGAATAATCCACTGATGGCAGCCAACCCGAAAATGAGACAACAAACGAAATCCTTTTTGCCCATTTTTCTCAAACAACTTCAAGATCCGTCGTACGTTTCAGCAATGACCAATCCGAACACTCTGAAATCTCTCTTGAAGGTCCAACGAGGGGTGTACACGCTCCAAAAAGAGGCTCCGCTTCTAATGCCCAGCATGGGCTTCCACGATTGTAACGTTCCTGGAAGCTTCAACGTGGAATTCGCAGAGGAAGAGAACAGCGGAATAGAAAGGCCTGGCAATGCTGACGTAGACCCCATGGCAATAGTCATGGAAAGGATCACAAGGCAGACGAGAGATAAAACGCTTGGATTTTTACCAGAGGAGAGATATGATAAAGAACAGAAACTCATGGAGAAAATTGGCTTCACCGACAGGGAATACAATCTCAACCTGTTGATAGCTACTTTCGGAGACGTAGATGCGGCTGTTTCTCAACTTTTGATGACTAGCACGGAGATGTCTCAAGACGAAGCCGACGCTCTTGCTGAAGATGAAGTCAGAGTCGCCGATGAGACTGGATACGTCAATGAAGCCGGAGTCGCCGATGAGACTGGAGACGCCAATGAAGCTGCAGTTGCCTATGAAGCTGGAGACGCCAATGAAGCAGCAGTTGCCTATGAAGCTGGAGACGCCATTCAATATGGATACGTCAATGAAGCCGGAGTCGCCGATGAGACTGGAGACGCCAATGAAGCTGCAGTTGCCTATGAAGCTGGAGACGCCATTCAATATGGATACATCAATGAAGCCGGAGTCGCCGATGAGACTGGAGACGCCAATGAAGCTGCAGTTGCCTATGAAGCTGGAGACGCCATTCAATATGGATACGTCAATGAAGCCGGAGTCGTCGGTGAGACTGGAGACGCCAATGAAGCAGCAGTTGCTTATGAAGCTGGAGACGCCATTCAATATGGATACGTCAATGAAGCCGGAGTCGCCGATGAGACTGGAGACGCCAATGAAGCAGCAGTTGCCTATGAAGCTGGAGACGCCATTCAATATGGATACGTCAATGAAGCCGGAGTCGCCGATGAGACTGGAGACGCCAATGAAGCAGCAGTTGCTTATGAAGCTGGAGACGCCATTCAATATGGATACGTCAATGAAGCCGGAGTCGTCGGTGAGACTGGAGACGCCAATGCAGCTGTAATCGCCAATGAAGTCGGAGACGCCATTCAATATGGATACATCAATGAAGCCGGAGTCGCCATTGAGACTGGAGACGCCAATGAAGCTGCGGTTGCCTATGAAACTGAAGACGCCATTCAATATGGATACGTCAATGAAGCCGGAGTCGTCGGTGAGACTGGAGACGCCAATGAAGCTGTAGTCGCCTATGAAGCTGGAGACGCCATTCAATATGGATACGTCAATGAAGCCGGAGTCGTCGGTGAGACTGGAGACGCCAATGAAGCTGTAGTCGCCTATGAAGCTGGAGACGCCATTCAATATGGATACGTCAATGAAGCCGGAGTCGTCGGTGAGACTGGAGACGCCAATGCAGCTCTAATCGCCAATGAAGTCGGAGACTCCGGTGAAGCCGGATACGCCGATGAGGCTGGATACGCCGATGAAGTCGGATTCGTCAATGAGGCTAGAGACGAATGAAGATGGGTCTGTTGATTGTGACAATTAGAAAACGAAGGAAATATTAGTATCCAAATAAATGTTCAAATTACTTGATTTCGGTCTTGTTCATTTCAGCTTAAAATAAGACAGGTTTTTTATAAAGTTAAATTTCAGAACATTTGTGTCCTATTCAGGTTGTTATAAACGATTAAAAATGAATAATATAAAATATTTAATAAATAATAACTTAATGAAGTTGGTCGGACCGGTTTCCAACTCAACAAGTTTTTATGGAAAAGATCCAGGCACGGTTAAGAGGATTTGTTCAAATAATTAAATTAAATTTTGAATCCACATTTACCACGTAAATATACGACGAATTTAAAAAACACGTCTTTTTATTCTCTAAATTATTAAACAACATTTGAATTTAACAAGTAAAGGTTTTAAATTATGGTAGATGAAATTGAAAATTTCACAAAACAAACTATTTAATTTTTTTATATTATAAATTTATCATTAATAAATATTAGAGCACGTTTTATTTTTTATTCAAATTTAAAAAAATTACAAATTAATATAATCAATTTTATTTAGTTAGTTTTATTTACATAGATATGCAGAATCTTTTAAATCAATGTGGTCACGCCGATGCAAACATAACATCACTCTAATATCAACTACTCGACTATCGACCATCCAGCAACTTAAAGATCAATAAAGAAAATGTCCAATTCGTTTGAAGAATTTTCTGACAGCTCTCGGGAACATTCGGAATCTTCCAGCGAAGACGAACAGGAAGACCCAATGGATTATCGCAAAGGAGGTTACCATTTGGTGAGGCCTGGAGATCTCTTTAACGAAAGATATCTCGCCATTAGAAAAGTCGGCTGGGGACACTTTTCAACGGTTTGGCTTTCGTGGGATTCAAAGGATGCAAAGTTTGTGGCCTTGAAAGTCATGAAAAGCGCTCGCACTTACACGGATACGGCTTTAGATGAAATCAAACTTCTCAAGTGCGTCAGAGAAACTGATCCCAGCCACCCTTTCCTCGGAAAGACCGTTCAACTGCTGGACGACTTCAAAATTGCAGGAGGTAACGGAAATCATATTTGCATGGTCTTCGAGGTTCTCGGAGAAAATCTTTTGAAATTGATCATTAATTCCAAGTATCACGGAATTCATCTAAGCCTCGTGAAATCCATTATCAGACAGACGTTGCAGGGAATGCAATATCTCCACGACAAATGTAAAATCATACACACCGACATCAAGCCAGAGAATATCCTAGTTTGTGTCTCGCAGGAGCACGTCAGGAAGTTGGCATGGGAGACTCTGGAAAGGAGGAAGCAGGGACTCGAACCTCTTCCTGGAACTGTTGCCAATATAGCCAAGGCGAAAGACGAAAACATGTCGAAAAGTAAAATGAAGAAGCTAAGGAAAAGGGTCAAGAAGAATCAAGAAGCTCTTCAGGTCAAAATGGATTCGTTGGACATCGAAGACAATAAAAGCTCACCTCCCGAAGGACAATCCAGCTCTGTCGATGCAGTATGTGACAAAAACAGCCGAAGATTAAACTCGCTCTTTGAAGCTATGGAGAAGAATCGGTCAATCAACAGCCAGTCGTCGAATCTGCCAGTTGGGTCTGAAGAAGAGAAAGTCGGTGCCGACAAAATTGAAGTCAAGATCGCAGATTTGGGCAATGCCTGTTGGGTTCATCGCCACTTTTCGGAAGACATTCAGACGAGGCAATACAGGAGTCCCGAGGTGATCATCGGCAGAGGTTACGGGACTTCTTCGGACATTTGGAGCATCGCATGCTTGGCCTTCGAACTGGCGACAGGAGAATATCTATTCGACCCTCATTCGGGTCACACTTACGACAGGGACGAAGATCATTTGGCTCACATGATCGAATTGCTCGGTCCGATGCCGAAGAGTTTCATCGCTCAAGGGAAATATTCTAGGGACTATTTCAACAAGAAGGGAAAGTTGAGGCACATCGACAACCTGAAGGAGTGGAAATTGTTCGACATCCTCGTTCGCAAGTACCAGTGGAAAGAGACCGACGCTGAGAAATTTACGAGCTTCCTCACGCCGATGCTGGAATTCAATCCTGATAGGAGAGCTACTGCTGAACAATGCCTTGCTCATAGCTTCCTTAAGGAGGAGAATTGAATTACTATTACTGTTAAGTTGTTTAAGAACGGTTCCAATAATAATTTCATATGTTTTCGAACGGTTTTTCTAAAATACATTTTTAACGCTCAATTAATTTTTAATTTATGCTTTTAATTATTTTTAATTTATTCAATCAATTCGTCTGGAGATGTGTATGAATAATGGATTATCCGTTAAACCTTTGCATAAGTATGTAAACAAGTTAACCTAGTATTTATAAGTTTACACAGTATTGCATTTATTTAAATGAAATTGAAAACAATCGTGTTGACATCAGATCGATTGATCAATCAAAAATAGCTTTATCAGTTCTAAATCGATACTTTATATTGTTGGTAATTTGAAAATACCATATCAAAAAAACGCTTCAATTAGATTTATCTGCACAGTGTCAGGGATCCAAGAGACTTAATGCTTAAGTCTTTTGTCAGTTTAAAATGAAGAGATAATCACTTATAGAATGTATTGTTTCCATTCCAACATCAGTTCTACAGTCTTGTTATTTTGCAAATGTGTTTTGGTCATCTCAACTGTTATGACAGTCTAGGAAATATTTTGTAATAGTTTACTTGAAATAAATTACTTGTCCTATTATAGGAAATAATTTAATAAACTCTTTCGACGCCATGTGAATAATTACAAATTATAAAGTATTTTTCAAAATAAAAATCTCTTCTGACATCTTGTGAACGAAAAAATAAAAAGACTTTTTTTTTTAATTCCAGTTTCTTAGAACATTTGAAACATATTATGAACATTATATTCAGTTTTTAATTTAAATATAATTTAATATACAACATTTTTTGCCGAAAAATTCTGACAAGAATTCTATCTTTTATAAATATGTAATGATGCAAATCAAGTATTTATCTTTAAGGTAAAACCGAATTAATTTTATTTTGTTGTCATAAAATTATTTAAGAATCAATTCTCATGACTGTATAATCCGAATTATAACATTTGTATGACTTGAATTTTTAAATTTTTCAGGATTGTTGGTATAAACTCTGTAATTTTATTAAAGGAAGAGAAAAGAAACAACAAAATATCCTTTTTTGAGCTTAGTTCCCGTTGAGCAATTTTTCATTTTCGCCTAAAATAATGAACACATTAAAAACAACTCCACGTCTTAGAAATTCTGTTCAGAAAGTTGTTCAACATTGTGACCGTCTGAGAAATAAAACGTTAATGGCCCAGTGATGAAGCGCTTACATTTCTTGTTTTCTCAACAACAACAACAACCACCAACAGCAACATGAACAAAACAAAGCGAGTGAAATTCGAGTTGCAGAGAGAATTGAAACGACTGGAACAACAAGCAGAAACTCTCCGGATGTTGATGACGTCACGAACGCGTGACCATGAATGGGGCAGTTTCGGCGCCTGACATTAACCAATTCTAATTGTATCTTGCGCTAGGAATTTGTCTCTTTGAAAGAAAAAGTTGGTTTTTCAAATTAAAATTAAACTTTTGAGAGTTTTAAGAGCAAAACGCTGAGACGTAAATGTTCAAAGTTAATTTGAATAGCAAAAAGGGTAGAAGGGTGGATAGAGAGAGAGTGAACGAACGAACGAACGAACGAATGAATGAACGAACGAACGAACGAATGAATGAACGAACGAACGAATGAATGAAGGAACATTTTCAAAGTTTATTCAAGAAATAATTAAGAAACGTCAGCATGCATAAAAATATTCGTAATAACTGTTCCGTTAAAACACTTATTTTACTTTTTTGCAAGCAATTTAATAATAAAGTAATTTAATAGCAATAACAACAACAATAATAACAACAACAAACATTCATTAAACCAAATTTTCCTGCAGCGTTGTATTTGAGCAAAAGAATTTAAAATAAAATGTCCACATCTTGAGAAACTTTGCGAGCGCTCGGAATCGACATGCATTGGAGCAGACGACTCGTTGTTGAGCGGGAAACTGGGCAAAATGGCCGCAGTGCTATTGGTCGGTGATCGCATAAAAGAGCCTGAATTTATGGTCAACAAGTGACCAGATATTTTAAGGATAACTTTTACAGGCACAATGGACGACAAGGTGAGTGGCTCTGTTCATGCAAGTGATTATTAATATTAATTAATAATTTATAATAATATTTCGATTATTAGATATTAATTTCCAATATTCTAGATTATAAAATAATATTTTTTAAATTTTTCTTTCGTTGGTTCATTTCAACGATATGAAAGCATGCTTATGCAAAATGACAAAATACTTATTATAATTGGTTATAATTAGTTGGTTAATTAATAATTGTTGTTATCAGTTATTATTATTATTATTATTATTATTATTATTATTATTATTATTACTATTTTATTATTATTATATTATTATTATATTATATTAATTAATATTACTATTATTATTGCCTATTTATAAACAAAGTCTTTGACTCCGTTTTTTTTAAAATTCTTGTTAATGTTTTTGATACATCATCAATTTGTTTTGTTAGTTGGTCCTGTTCTGTGTTCTACTGAACCTTTCCTTTAATTATGATTTAATAATTAATTAATTAATATTAAATATTAATATTACAATTACAATATATTGTTATTATTAAATAATAACCATAATAATAATAAATAAATAAATTAATTAATTTGTTTTCATAAATTAGTAATGTAATTAACAAACGATAATAAGTTGAAAAGTGCGTTACAATGTGTGATTGCAGTGTATAAATTACGTAATAAATTATCCTCCAAAATGAAGTCTCGTTGTAACTCAGAAATATTTTTAAATTAATTTTCATTAAAACGAAGGAATTTTTTAGAGAAAAAAAGATGGCGCTACAAAAACAAGTCGGAAGTTATTACAAACGTCATGTTTTGCGAAGGATTGAAAGAAAGAAAGAAGGAAGGAAGGAAAGAAAGAAAGAAAGAAGGAAGGAAGGAAGGAAGGAAGGAATTGAAAAGTCAAGCAATGTCTTTCAAATGCTTCTAAATTCTTAAAATTTTTAATATTTCCAATTTGTTTCAAAAGACTCGATTGTACTGATAGCTGACATCATTATCAAGACCTGCGTAACAATCGTCATCAGCAGCAGCATAGTAATAGTTGTAATTATGGTTGTCATCATAATCATCGTCGTCGTCGTCGACATTTCGCTTTAACAACGATTGTTCTTTCAAGACAACAGGGAAAAGGAAATGCAAAAGAACAAAAAGTTGATGACGAACGTTGGGGAATAAAATTATTATTATTATTATTATTGTTATTATTATTATTGTTATTATTATTATTGTTATTATTATTATCGTTGCTGTTATTGTTATTATTGCTATTATTATACATTATTATAAAATACACAATATATTGTTATTATTATGTAATGACAATAATAATAATAATAATAATAATAATAATAAAAAAATTTAATAATATTAATATTAATTGTATTATCATCGTCACCATCGTCTTTACCGTTCTTTATCGTCATCAACGTCCTTGCCACCGCCAATCTTCATCATCATCATCATCGTCGTCATCGTCATCATCCCCATCATTACTATTGCTATTATTATTAATATTATTTATAATAATTACCCAGGAAATTGCAGCTCACGTTTCACGGCAAACATCCTCTCATCACGTGATAACGAAGTGTCACCGACGTGCGGGAATTTAAAATATTTAAAATTAATTGTAATATTAATTGAAATTAAATGTTTCATTGGTTAATGAATCGGACAGCTTTTTATTGTTATTATGAGTTATTTCAAAACAATTGCTAGGGTGGTAGAAACGAGGAAGATGACGACGACAACGATGATGGAGATGATGATGATGACGACGACGATGATGATGTCAACAACGATGATGATGATGATTATGATGGGTTTGATGACGTTTATTTTATGCGTCTTTCCTGCAATTGTAAGTCATTGCAACACGATCTTTCCTGGAACAATGGCTATCTTGGCCAAAGTCTGGAATAATAATAAAAAAAATAATAATAACAATAATAATAATATTGTTGTTATTATTGCTATTATTATATATGATTATAAAATACACAATATATTGTTATTATTATGTAATGACAAGAAAAATAATAATAATAATAATAATAATAATTTTTGTGCGGTTTTTTAATGCCGGAATCGCCATTTTATAAACAAGAACGACCGCCATTGTAACGTAAAATTTCAAATTTCAACGTATTGGCGCTTTGAAGCTGTTTTGAAATTTTCGTTTTGCTAGGCCCATCATTCTCCGATTATAAATTATGCATTTTAATAAATATAATTCTAATTCTTTATATCTTCAAAAGTTGAATGCTGCCATATTAGCCGATCAAAATAAACGTCGCGCGGAAATTCGTAGTGTTGTTTCCTTAAGTTCTTCAAATAGTCACCAGACCGAGACACAGTCTCAAAATGGACTATCTGAGGATTACAGGTCGACTGTTAAAGTCAATAATTCGAAGTTAGCGAATAAAAAGCAACAGTGGACCAAGGAACAGTATGCTGAACTGATGTGGTGTTTTTATTATGCGCAAGCTAATAAAAATGAAGGAGGAGTTGTCAAAGGAACTTATACGACGTGGAGAAGTAGAAATCCTGAGATACACCAGAATATCAATAAGGATACTCTAGCAAACACCAGAAGATGGATTATTAACACAAAGAAATTCAATGACATGGAACTCCAAGACATTAAAAATCGTGCATGTCAGAACGCAGAGAGGCATCTATCAGAAACACAAACTAAAATTGTGATTGAATCGATAAGTGAGGGAAAGTTTCAGTCTCCCCAGAAAGCAATTGACTCTCTGACCATTCAGTACCCCCAAGATCCAGCAACAAATATTACTGATTTAGAACAACAAATTAAAAGTAGATTGCTTGAAAATAAACACTTGGATTTCAATAATAGGCCAAAGCTTAACAAAGTAAGAATATGCAAGGATACCTTAGAAAAGATAAAGGCAGCTAATGAGATCTTATCCAAAATGATAGGTGGTAGGCAACTTAATATAAGCGAAATTAATGATTTAATCTATTGCTCAGCCAGTGTCATAGCTGGGGTACAGAAACCACGAGATGGCCCCGTCGGAAGGAAAGAACCTGCATGGAAAGTACGGATCAGCAATAAAGTAGAACAGTACAGGAAGGATTTATCAATTATAAGTGAAATAAAAAAGGGTGTGGCAACAAAGAGGGTTCACAATAAGGCTAAACACCTCTTCAAAGACGAAAGTAAGTCCCTAGAAGAGAAGGAGCAAGACATTAAGATGAAATTGCAGGCTACTGCCCAAAGGTTAAAGAGATACTGTAAAAGAAATGATGGGTACCATCAAAATAAGCTTTTCCAAGAGGATGCAAAGAAGTTTTACCGTCATTTATGTAAACGAAACGAAACAATTAGTGACCCACCCTCTGCAGAGAAAATTGAAGAATTTTGGAGAGGAATTCTTGAGAATGAAATTGTGCACAACACTGAAGCAGCTTGGGTAAGAGATGAGGAAATTGCATTTAGGAATGTGGTTACAGAAGAATGGAAAGAATTTACAATAAGTGAAATTCAGGAAGTTATTAAAAAATCTTCAAATTGGAAATCCCCAGGCCCTGACAATATACAAAATTTCTGGATTAAACGTTTTACCTCTCTCCATAGTATACTTACAATAGCTTTTAATGATTTGATTAATAACCCAGAAAATATACCATCCTGGCTAACCTCCGGTGTAACATTTCTCCTCTCAAAAGGTGCAAACCAAAACAATCCAAAAATTACCGACCTATAACCTGTCTTCCCACCTTATATAAATTGCTGACCTCTGCAATATCAAACCGGCTATACACACACCTTGATAAGAACAACATTCTCCCTATAGAACAGAAAGGCTGTCAACGAGGGTCAAGAGGTTGTAAAGACCAGTTGCTTATAAACAAGATGATTGTAAGTACTGCCAAAAGAATGAAGAGGAATTTAGCAATGGCATGGATTGATTATAAGAAGGCATTCGATAGTGTCCCCCATTCTTGGATTTTGGCGTCAATGAAGATGTATGGAGTCCCTGCTAGAATCACCGGTTTCATGGAATGCTCGATGAAAGAATGGAAAACCGAACTTATGCTGTGTCATCAGTTGGGTTGCATAAAAACCAATAGAATAAGCATTAAGAGAGGAATCTTCCAAGGTGACTCTCTCTCACCCCTCCTTTTCTGTTTGGCTTTAGTACCCTTATCAAATATGCTAAATAAATTAAAAGTAGGATATGAAATAGAACCAAAAGAACAAATATCTCATTTACTTTACATGGATGATCTAAAAATATTTACTAAAACAGAAACCCAACTTAACAAGGCCCTAACCACAGTCAAAACGTTTACTGATGACATTTGCATGGAGTTCGGTTTAGACAAGTGTGCCGTAGCTATAATGAAGAGAGGCAAGCAGATCAAAAGCCGAAACATGCCATTTGACGATCACAATTCAATTCAGAGCCTTAACGAAGAGGAGGCGTACAAATATCTTGGAATCGATGAGAATGGTGACATTAAACATCCTGAAATGAAGGAGAAAATAGCCAGAGAGTATTACCGTAGAGTGCGTCTCATTCTCAAATCAGAGTTAAATTCCAAGAACAAGTTATCGGCAATTAATGCTTTGGCAATTCCAGTGCTCACCTATAGCTTTGGCATAATTGATTGGAGAAAGTCTGAAATCGACAAAATGGATCGCAAGACTCGAAAGTTGCTGACGATGCATGGACTTCATCACCCAAAAGGAGATGTTAGTCGACTCTACATTAAGAGACGCAATGGAGGCCGGGGACTTATCCAACTGATGTCTGCTTACAGATGCTCCATGGTTAACTTGAGTGATTATATTGAACAGGGCAAAGACAGGCTCTGTAGTCTTGTCAAAAAGCATGAAGCAGGGAAGGCAAAATATTCTCTCCTTAAGGAAGCAAAGACAATTAAAAATAAATATCTGTCCTTGCCCACAGTTCAAACATCCGTGAAAGAAATGTTAAAGGACAACATGGAGAAGGAGAGAATAAATGAATTGAGGGAAAAGCCCATGCATGGACAATTCTTTTGTAACTTAGAAAAGAATTGGGTGGACAAAGAAGCAAGCTGTGCTTGGTTAAGAAGCGCTGGGCTCAAAGGCGAAACTGAGAGTTTGATCATGGCAGCTCAAGACCAGACACTAAACACACGTTACCATCAACGTATGATATTGAAGCAGCAGATAGATGGCAATTGCAGGATCTGTGGCAAGGCCCAAGAAACGATAAGCCACATAACGTCGGGTTGCACTGTGTTAGCAGCAACTGAATATTTGCACCGACATAATAAGGTGGCCAGTTACATCCACTGGATTGTATGCCGTGAGCTAGGATGGGAAGTTCCAAAGAAATGGTACGAGCACACGCCCCAAAGTGTGACGAATATAAAAGATTGCACCATTCTATGGGACTATGCGATTATCACGGACAGGAAAATATTGGCCAACAGACCTGACATTGTTATCCATGACAGGAGATCCAAGTCTTGCATGCTAATCGATGTTTCAGTCCCGGATGATAAGAACATCGCGCTCAAAGAAGCTGAAAAAATTAGCAAATACAAGGACCTGGAGATTGAAATCAACCGGATGTGGAAAGTGAAGTCTAAAGTCGTTCCGGTAATTGTAGGAGCGCTCGGAACGCTAAGAAAAGACTTTACAAAGTATGTAGAGTTGATACCAGGACGACCAAAGACTTCGGAGATTCAGAAGATCTCCTTACTGGGCACTGCCCATATTCTTCGGAAAGTTCTTGGATGAATTGCTGAGAGCACTGGTAGTGCTCAGCATTCATTCATCACCGGCTGTGAGACCGAGAAGAAGCAGGAAAAATGTGTATAATAATAATAATAATAATAATAATAATAATAATAATAATAATAATAATAATAATAATAATAATAATAATAATAATAATAATAATAATAATAATAATAATAATAATAATAATAATAATAATAATAATAATAATAATAATAATAATAATAATAATAATAATAATAATAATAATAATAATAATAATAATAATAATAATAATAATAATAATAATAATAATAATAATAATAATAATAATAATAATAATAATAATAATAATAATAATAATAATAATAATAATAATAAGGATAATAATAATAATAACAACAACAATAATAATAATATATAATAATAATAATAATAATAATAATAATAATAATAATAATAATAATAATAATAATAATAATAATAATAATAATAATAATAATAATAATAATAATAATAATAATAATAATAATAATAATAATAATAATAATATAATAATAATAATAATAATAATAATAATAATAATAATAATAATAATAATATAATAATAATAATAATAATAATAATAATAATAATAATAATAATAATAATAATAATAATAATAATAATAATAATAATAATAATAATAATAATAATAATAATAATAATAATAATAATATAATAATAATAATATTAATAATAATAATAATATAATAATAATAATAATAATAATAATAATAATAATAATAATAATAATAATAATAATAATAATAATAATAATAATAATAATAATAATAATAATAATAATAATAATAATAATAATAATAATAATAATAATAATAATAATAATAATAATAATAATAATAATAATAATAATAATAATAATAATAATAATAATAATAATAATAATAATAATAATATATAATAATAACAATAATAATATATAATAATGCAATGTAATAATAATAATATAATAATAATAATAATAATAATAATAATAATAATAATAATAATAATAATAATAATAATAATAATAATAATAATAATAATAATAATAATAATAATAATAATGACGGTGCAGCCGTTGTTCGTGTCGCTGGCAGCGGCTCTCCAGTGCAGTTTTTAAAGGCAGCAACAAGAAATCATTTCCAGAGGTTTAATGGAGAGCATGCTCTTGAATCAATATGAACGTCATATTTCCATCATCACCGTTGCATTGATATTCCTTTCATTCTCCTCCCTCCCTCCCTCACTCCATCCGTCCCTCTTCGTCGTCGTCATCGTCACCATCAACCTTAATTTAATCGTCGTTATCATCGTCGCCGTCGTCATCATCGCCGCCATTCGTCATGGCGAGCAACATCACCATCATCCTCATCCTCATCATCATCATCATCATCATCATCATCATCATCATCATCATCATCATCATCATCATCATCATCATCATCATCATCATCATCATCATCATCATCATCATCATCATCATCATCATCATCATCATCATCATCATCATCATCATCATCATCATCATCATCATCATCATCATCATCATCATCATCATCATCATCATCATCATCATCATCATCATCATCATCATCATCATCATCATCATCATCATCATAATCGACTGAGTTTCGTCTTCGTGTCCGTCCTTTGCCATTAAAATTTAGAGCAGATTAATCTCCTCAAATACGAAGTTATTTCACTAGTCCAGAGTAAACGACGATGATGATAACGATTGCAAACGATGATAGTGATGACGACGACTATGATAGTGATGATTATGATATTGATGATAGTATTTACGATGGAGACGATGATGATGATAGTGATGATACTATACGGTAGGAAAGGCGGTTACATCAGCAGGATCATAGAGATTGGGATTGAAGAACCTATTATCACGCCTTAGTGGTTCGCATCGGGTCTTGAACCCGGGGACTCGAGATGAGGTCAATAAGTCTGCGAGAATTTCCTTTATTGGTTCCAACCTGCGGTGACGCTCATTTTCAAAGCCGTGTCCTGAATTTCCTCAGATTCAACTGGTGCACATTATATCTCGCGTGTGACCAAATCACACACGCAAACGCACACACACGGGCGTAAACATCACACATCCCTTACTGCTATGAATTCTAAATTTGCAGGTCAAGCGCCCCCTGGAATGTACAGATGGAGGCAGAAATCTTTCACGTTCAAACTCCATTAATTAACTTAAAAATTGAAATTATTTCTCATATATTTCTGTTTATCATTTCACGTACGAAACGCACGGGTGTCTGAGTGAATGAGGATTGTTTGTGATTAAATTCAGTGGATCGTGCATGGATGCATTCAATGAATCGTACACGAATGCATCGAATGTACGTGAGTTAAATTGATCGGATGTACGTGAATTAAATTCATCGGATGTACGTGAGTTAAATTCATCGGATGTACGTGATAGTTTTCTCAGATTTTCACAATTTCTAAAGTCCCTGGGCGTCGCATAGCAATTTGTCCTCCTCACACTCGGGGAGAAGACGGTTTAAAGTGCAACTGTTATGCAGGATCGATGATGACGACGACGACGACGACGGTGTCCACGGGTGAACAGGCAGGTGCAAGGGTGGTGCCCGTGTCGAGAGACCACCTCGGAGCCTCTCACCCGTCTCATCAACTCCTGGAAGATCGAACGGCAGTGGAAACCTGTGCTCGGCGATCGATGGATTGTTGGATGAAAAATTCATGAGCGACTCGTAACTCATCCGAGACCTCATCATGAGAGCGTAACAAGTCCCAATCTATCTGCCTACATTCTCATTGATTGACTCCTTAATACGAGGACCGCCCTATCCTTTCCTAGTTTTCAACACTTCAATCCTTCAACCACCAACTCAACCAGGGGTTGACAGGTCGGACCGTGGATTCGACCCGGGAACGTGGCTTGCAGACGCATTTATCGACTTTTAATGCTCCCTAAAACGTCCAATTCCATTTTATATTGCAGTGTGAGGTAATAGGCGGAGATAATTATTGGAGGTGGAGTAGGGGTGACCGCTGATGGTGATGATGACGATGATTTAAGGATGATTTTTTTTTGTAGACCAGGTGAGGATGAGCGAGGAAATAGTTTTTAGATTTTTGTTTTAATTTTTCTGGTGACAACATTTATAACCCGTGACAAGTTGAAAGGAATAACAATGATAAAGATGGATGATGATGATGATGATGATGACGAGCGATGGTGAGATAGAAGCAGTGAAAGACACGAAAGTCATGGAAAGCAATTCAACGATTTTCCAGACTCAATGGAAAAGACTTGTTCCTCAGCGGTTGAAAAGTTTTTAATGCCGCTCGGAGCGCCGGTAATGGAGCGTCCTTTACCTGGAAAGAAAAACTGGAAGGAATCATTTTAGGAGAGGGAAAATGGCGGAAAGATGGAGACAGGAAATGGAGGAACCGAGGTGTAAATTACGAGGGCAGGTGGGTCGTGAATTGGCGCGGACTGGCGAACGCGAAGCAGACGCCGAAATCGGAAAAGAAACGGCAAGACATCGTCTGCTGTAGTTTGAAACATTTATTAAGTGCATCATCGTCCTTTTTATCATGGAAATGCTGGAGGGAATGCGGGAATGAGCAATGATGATGGATGGAAGTGAGGAGGAAGACGACGATGGTCTCCAGGATGTTGACGAGCGGTGGAAGATCGGGAGGTTGAAGACGTCGCAGGATCGTGGAATGATGGATGGTCACTCCAGGAGGAGAGAAATTCAGCGCCGAATCGTGGATGACGACACGAATGTCTGTCATTATGACTTAATACGCGCTACGGAAAGGAATTTTCACAATCGTTTTCAGAATTTTTTTTTCCTCAATTGAATAGAATTTCTGTAATTGTTGCTTTGTCGACGACGATGATGATGATGAGCATTAATTAAACATGACATTGAAATCGACATCAATTATGCCGGGAACTTCAAAGCGACGAATCTAGAGACATGTGCTCTTCGAATAATTGGTCTTGAAACATCACGAAATCATTCATTCCTTGGACGTTCATTGCATCGTTGTTGCATTAATTTTAATTTTCCAATCCAATCCGGCACAGAGCTCCGAGGCAGCCAAGAGAGAGAGAGAGAGAGAGAGATGGAGGTATTGAAAGAGTCTTGTTATAAGTGACAAAAGACAACTCACAGACACAAGTTTTATCGGTTTGCCACGGATTTCCCTAGACAAGAGGTAGGGTAGGGCTAATGTAGGGTTGTAGTATGGTCCATATTTGATTGAAAACCAATTGTGATTATGATTGTCACGAAATAGAAACTCTAAGACAAATAGACCTTTTTCAAGTGGTCAACTTGGACAACTGCGATGAATTAATTCTTTGTTTACAATTCACTTAAATAAACTTTAATGTAATGCATTAAATGGTTTTACAATTAAACGATTGTAAATGACTTAAACTTAAGCTAATTATTTTAACCTCAGAACGATGTCGCTATTATTATCAGCATTTATATTATTACATTCAATTTATTCACTGTAGAGCGAAACGGTACAGAATAAAGCAAAATTTCCTTTTTAATTATTACTATTTCAGAATAATTCTAACGATAGAATTGCAAAGAATTGCGAAAATAATTTTACGAAAATTGAATGCAACTCGACAGAATCAATTTGGCGCAAACTGTGAGATAAAAATAAATAGGAAGGGAAACAAAATAAATTATATTCATCAAAATTTATTTACTACAATCAATTATATTGTAAATTACGAAATATACCGACATTTTAAATGAAATTTAAATCAATTAGGATTACAAATTAAAATTAAAAATCATTTTTAGTCGCCCGGCATAATATCGATCGTTATAAATTCATTTTGCAAAGCCGATTAAAAGGTATTAAATAGAAACGTTTGAGTTTCCAACACTCGCATTCTCTCAGTAAACGTCTTAAGAAACAAGGGCTTTGGACGCGTCTGAGCCATACAGGAGAAGTTCCACCGGTCTCGGGGTGTGGAATGCGGATGGAGGGATGGAAAGAAGGATTAGGCAGCGTGCTTTATCTGGGCCCAGACTCGACCCGAGCTTGGAAGTTCTTGTTAAGCAAGACGAACAGCTAACAGATCCACAAATCGTTGAGATCACCCGATAAATTCTTTTCGCGAATTGCACGACTTGAAAAGGAGAGAATAATTAGGACAGATCCAGTCGCAGGATGGAGCTGCCCGTGATTGCTCCCCCCGACTGCGGGTGGAATGGAGGCCCCCTAGGGCCAAACCTAGGGCAGCCGTGATTTGGAGTCATAGTTTCCGAGTGGAGAATTAAACTTTCATCGAAGATGCAAACATTTCTGCAGCGTGGCGGCTCCGGTTTTAATGACTTTGTTGTTTTATCGCAGGAAATGGAGAAAGGGATTGAAAGACAGAAATTAAGCCGACGTCGCCTCCCAATTTGCGGACTTTTCCTCATTTCCATCTGCTCTCCATGTGGCGCAGGTCAGAATTTGTGTTTGTTGTTTTCTTGTCGTTCGTCTGTTTTTATAAGTGGATTTAAGTTCACATTGAGAGGTGGCTGAGAACCCACTGGCGTCCTTAAATTATCAAGTTTCCGGGCGACGTGAAGCCAAAGGATAATTGACTTCGTAGTACCTGTTTCAATTAATTGCAGTAAATATTAAAAAAAAAATTGATTTCAATAATTTGTGTAATTAAAGTGAAATGTAAAAAAAAAACAAGTCAAACGCTTCGTCGGCGCCAAGAATGCCATTAAGCAACTCGTATCAGCAGACGAGTGAAGTCTCTTTTCGTGCAAAAGTGAAATTTAAAAGGATTTTTTTTTAAATAAGTACAAACGCTTCGGAATGACAACATGTTGGATAATTAACTTTTATGCAGACTAATAATTAATCAGCTAACCGAGATTACCTGGCAGAAAAATCGACACAACACAGGTGAAGTTTGCTTTATGAGTGCAATTTCTATAATTACTCCTGTAAATTCTTTCTCTTGGCGCCTCAGTAAAACAAAGAGCTTCCATATTTTCAGCCTAATAAGCCGATGACATTTAACTTTTATGACTTTCAAATATCCACTCTCCTTGACCTCGGACGACCTTGCAATTTCCGCAACCTCAGGCCCACGTAATTCAGGAGAAAAATTAGTTTAAATTCTCAATTCTATTTGAAAAGAAAATATCATTATTTTGAACCTTTTCTTGACCTTTTCGTCAATTGACATCATTTCACTAATTGCTGTCAAGCGGCTCCCGGAGGCTAAACTGTGAAGTTCACGGGAAGAAAATTGAAAATATTTTTCGCTCGTCAATTTGAAGAAATTTTCACTCGAAATTCTATGAAATGCTGCAGCGTTTAAGAGGCCTGGAATTCATTGAGAATTGTTTGGAAACGAAAAAAAATGTTTCATTAATAGTCGTGAATAAAACATGTTCCAGGCAGCAGGATAAAATGATGGATAGCCGATCGTTCTGAACTTGTGGTGACCAGAGTTGATGTGTCGAGAGATATCTTGGCCTTCCATCAGTCCCAGCTGAATAATGTTCTCATTTATCGAGAAATTATGTCCCTAATTTCATACCCTTCACGACAGAGCCCCCTCTCAGGGCCGTGCCATTTTTCCACGCCACTTTTGACGTCTCCGAACCTGCTTTAATGGCTAAAATGGTTTAATTCATGAAGCCGGAGAAAGCGTTCAGAGGTCGCGTAGTTCCAATCTTCTCGGTTGTCATCGAATTTGTCTCTTACGATCAAAAGAAAAGAAGAAGAAGAGGAAGAAGAAGATTACAATGAAGATAAAAAAAAAACGTTCTTCACAGGAAAATGCTCTCAAACATTTATATAGGACGCCTACCAAGTGCCGATTTCGAACACCGTGTCCGAGCCAAGATAGCGGAATCTCTTGTCACTTTGAGAGTGGCATAAATCTTCCATTCTGAACACCCCAAGGAGGAGCGGAAAGGCTTTTTATGGAGGCATGAATATGCATCCCCCGTAAATGGCTATGCGACAATTCGCTACTATTTATTGCTCTGCAGCCTTGTATCAAGTCGGAATAATGTTTCTAATGGAAGCAATATACACCAGGCCTGTCCAAATATCGACGACGATGCTGGCCATTTTACATATTTTAAAACATTTACTTGAATAAAAATTATGCCTGGTTTAATTCCTTAAAGCAGTTTAATTTATTTATATTTAAAATAAATAAGTTTCTCTGGAAGGGAAGAAAGGATGAAATGGGCAGGAAACGACAGAAGTTCAGATTGATCACGCTACAGAAAATTTCGAACGATGATTAACAGGACCTCGTTTTAATTGTAAGAAACCGAAGTAAGACTAAGTCAGTGCGAGGGTTGCTGGCACAAGTTCATTTGTCTCGTGTCTGAACTCGGCGTATCGACGAGGAAGCCATAAGACGACCCTGCTAGAAAAATCGCGCTCATTAGAGGAGACAAGATGCATTGCCGGTGTCTTGTTTCTTTTCTTAACAAAATTTGATGAATTCGATTGCTTTCATGGTTCGTTCGGCCTTCCATTGAGGATGGCACGAGATGAGATTGTAATTGGATTAAACGGCACAAAGCGTTCAATGATTGTCCAGCATTACACCCGCCTCCATCTCAATTCGTAGACAGTAGAAAGCAAACAGTGAAAGGCGCTTGTCTCCACTGTTTGATCCAAGGTTCCTACTACTTGCAGTTGCAATGCTCGCCGGCAAAGTAATGAATTAAAAGTGACGTATGTCATTTTTTTTACCTTTCTGATCAACAGAGAACGACCAGATCAAGTCTGCACTCGAATCTGATTAATAATTTCAACTCTTCGGTTTTATTTCTGAGCACTTCGCAGAGAAATCAGCGCAAAATTCAGGACTTTTTTATCGAATTAAATCCACGCAATTCCAGGAGGTCGATTTTCAAAATGAAAAAAAAAAAACTTGGCTCAGAGTTGCTCGCTAATTTGCCTTAATGAAGACCATGGAGCTGCAGGAGTGGGGTCAAGTGAGCCTGAAATGGAACTCTGATTAATATGGGCATTCCAAGCGAAACCGCGGACGGTTATTTGGAAGAATGGAACGCAGTTGGGCGACTATGAATCGTCTGGACACATTCATGGTTGGCAGGTGACTGAACGACGTTTGAAATGTTTGTTGCTTAATGCTTCGGACACGACAGCATGTTGATCGATAGCCAGCACTTCCCTCCGGCAAGAAATTCTCAAGAATTTCGCCGGAATTTTCATGGGCACAGAACTGGAAATCGAAAACCTTTTGGTTTTTTTTCTTCAATTCTCTGCGATTCCGACTCTCCTTTCATTTCACGCCAGGCTGGAAACTTCCATGATTCTTCTCTCTCAGAGATGGCAGATCGAATTATAATTCCTCCATCGAAATATCGCTTTGTTTGAAATCGAAAAAAAAAATAAAATAAGAATTCAAACGCCAAATAATTCATGAACTTCCATCTGAATTTCTGAAACATCTCAACGCGAGTTTCTCTACCACAGAACCGAAGGAATACTGCTTTCCAAAGTCATTCAACGTGACGTGTCCAGAGGCAGGTCAAGTCATCTTGATGACGTCGGCCAAATACGGCAGAATGGTTCGAGGCGAATGCGTAACCTCGGATTACTTCGTGGGCTGTTGGCAGGAAGTGCTGACTTACATGGACCACAAGTGCTCGGGAAAAAGCAGTTGCTTCCTCGCTATTCCTGACGCCGAAATGCATCAAATGCAGTCCTGTCCCAAAGATCTTTTGGCCTATCTGGAAGCGGACTACGAATGCGTCAAAAGTCAGATTATTGACAGTTCTTAACTATTTTATTATTATTATTATTGTTGTTGTTGTTGTTATTATTATTACAATTATTATTATTATTGCTATTATTATCATTATAGTCAGATTATTGGCAGTTCTTAACTATTTTATTATTATTATTATTATTGTTGTTGTTATTATTATTACTATTATTACTATTATAGTACTAAATTTAGACTTTCACTGGTTTAAAAAAAAAAAACTTTCTTAAGAATTAAATTTAATTTAAAGTGAACGATTAGGTAGCTCCATATTTTATGAGTGCTAAGTAATTTATTTTAAAATTATCTTGCATTTTTAAATTATTATAAGGAATTAAGTTTTAACCGCTCAAAATCGTATCAGTTCAACTACATGTAAAGATGTTCAGAGAGAAATTATAATTATAAAATATAATTTCGACGATTAATTAATTATTGTTAATTAAATTAGTAGAATTCGAAAATATTAATTCGAAGAATTTTCAGTTATTAAAATACAACTTAAAATGAAGTTAGCATAAAACGTAAAGTGTTTCTAAACTGTTGTTATTACTATCATTATATTATATTATATTATATTAAATCCAGTTACTCGTGCGGAAGTGCATAAAGCATTTACCAACGCTTTGATTTTAACGATTAATTAATTAACAATAACAATGTAATTAATTAAATCGATCGCATTGTTTTTCCTGCTATTTCAGCTCAAAACCTTCCAACATCCGACGAATGTCAAAGGGAAGGAATGGCTTTGGTTCGTCTTTCAGGGTCCTCACACGGTTGGCTGTCGAGCTTCGTATCGTTGAATTCCGGTCTTGGATCAGAACATTGTCCTTGGGTCATTGTTGTCAACAGGGGACAAACCGTCAAGGTGTTTCTTTCTCTGTCTGTCTGTCTGTCTGTTTGTTTGTTTGTTTGTTTTGGTTGGTTGTTTAATTGGTTGTATGTTTCATTATTCCTTATCATTTCAATCGATTAAGAAATTAATTGATTTCAAGAAATAATGGATTAATTTATAAAATTAGTTAATTTTAATTAAGAAATAATGGATTAATTTCTCAAGTTAATTAATTTCAGTTGTTTTATAATAATACATATATAGTTTGGGTCCAGATATGTCAATGTATCAATGACAATTTCATTCAGATTATCATTTCGGATTCTTCAGAAATTTGAAAAAAAAAGATTAATTTTAAACACGTTATAAACAGATATTTTAAGAATAAATAATTGTGACAAGTATTTGTTATAAAAATCCAATCATTGGCATAATTTTAATTTCTTGGACGGCGACAAAGGATGACAACATTTGAGGTCATTTGAGGTCAAGTGTTTTTATTCTCTTTCTTGTTTTGTCTGTCAATCGAGAAACTGCAAGAAATTTATTTAAATTTATTGATCAATGGTTGATTGATTGATTGATTGATTGATTGATTGATTGATTGATTGATTGATTGATTGATTGATTGATTGATTGATTGATTGATTGATTGATTGATTGATTGATTGATTGATTGATTGATTGATTGATTGATTGATTGATTGATTGATTGATTGATTGATTGATTGATTGATTGATTGATTGTGATTTCATTTAATCTGCTTTGACTGCAGAAATATAGGTTAATAAAATTTATTTCATACGATTTCATATGAAATGTAATCTTTATTATATTTTTAATGCTTTTCAATTCAAATGCATTTAATAATTACTTAAAACAAATGAATAAATAATAATAATTTATCATAATCTTTAATTAATAACGACGTTATGTCACCTGCATGCATTCAATTTTAATAATATAAATAACAGTTTTAAACTTATTTCAAACAAAAATATTTAATTCATGTAATTAAATATTTAACACATATTTAAATAAATATTTAAATAAATAATTGAATATCATTTAACGAATATTTAATTCCTGTAATTTAATATACCAACATTTTCCCTTGAAATTCTTTGATGACAAAGACGAGAAATAATGGATTTAAAAGCAACTTTTATTTTTTGCAGGGGAAAATTTAATTATTCCTATGAAAATTATGTTATTTTTCCTTTTTTTAAAGAAACGAAATAAAAGTAATTTTTGAAAAATTCAAGAAAATGTCGCTTCATTGGAGTTGATCCATCTCCAGACATTTGTAAGTTCCTTACTGGAATGAAATTTCTTTCTGCTCCCATCGTTCCTTCAATCTTCAAGCTTCCGGAAAAACCATGCAGTAACCACGGAATAAATCCACGGAATAACCACGGAAAAACCACGACAATTGACAATCCTTCGGAACTCGGGAATCATAAACCACCATAAACGTTCATCACAAGTTGTCCGACATACACACGATGATTATCATCATTGCTCGTCATAGCAATGGCTAACATCACCATAAGGAATAGGCATCACCTTTTAACATCATTGTCATCGTCGTCATCATGTATAGCATGTATTGTAACACTCTACAACAACCACAGGCGTCGTTGATCGATACGATCCATATCCACAATCGCTACCACCGATATATCCACAATTATAAGCAGAACTATCACTATATCATCACCATCAGGAATGGGCTTTTCAATCGCTCCCATTTAACATCACCATCTTTATTCCCTATCACCGGGCGACTCTCCACAACAACAACAACGACCGTTAATATCCCCGTCCGCAACTACAAGCAACTCCATCTCCTCCTCCGACGTATTCCTACAATGGAACATCGTCAGTCTCCAGCCTTTCAATTCCTCTTTTCCACGTGTTAATCGTGAATCCTTCGCGACGTTCTCAGTCCGTTGATTTGTTTGCTCCGGAATTGCAGCCTTAAATGCACATTCTCTGCTTCTTTACATCCACCACCAACGCGGCCGAGACCACGTGACGAGGAGACCCTAATTCCAGACTTTTCCATGGAAAGGACACCTGCTAATTTCTCGAGGTTTTCCGAGCAAAACCGCTCTCGCGGCTGTCACCGATAAGCAATCATTTGCTTCCAGTGATTTGTGATTCTTTCGCTTCTTCTCGCTTCCGGTCACGTTTGACTTGCCATCGGATTTTTTTGCCAATTTTTAAAAGGTTTGAAACGATGTATTTGCTTGTAAGTGCCGCTCGTTTTTTGTTATTATTATTACTATTATTATTATTATTATTATTATTATTATTATTATTATTATTATTATTATTATTATTATTATTATTATTATTATTATTATTATTATTATTGTTGTTGTTGTTGTTGTTGTTGTTGTTAAATGTTGTTGATTTTCATAGATTAATGATGTTGGAAATGTTATTATTTTTTTTAGATGTTTTAACTTATTTATGAAATACGATTACGTTAAAAATGATTTCTAAAGTAAATTACGTTAATTATTCCGGAGAAGTTAAAAAAAGAAAATAAAACTTAATTGGAAATTAACGCAAAAGAAAATTATTGGCATAATTATTTTGAGGCCAATTTGAAGTTTAGAATCGACAATAAATAAATAAATAAGTAAATAAATAAAATAAATAAATTAAATAAATACATAAATAAATAAACAAATAAATAAACGCGCGTCTGTCTTTGGACAGTCTTGGATGTTTAATCGCCAGGAGGTCGTTCCGGCTCTTGTTCACTTCAGCACCCAATTGCAAAATAAAAAACACAATCGGACGAAACAAAATGTCTGCCATGTTTATAGTCTCATAAATTCTTGCAAAGTCCCATCGAATGCCTGAAGCATTTAAATGGAGTCATTTCGTAAGGACAGCATCTCTTCTCCGCTCTTAACAGATGCATTGTCACCGCGGACCGTAGACCGTCACCTTTTTTTTTGTTATATCCTATTTTTTTAAATAATTTTTGTTGAAAATTTCACCCCACCCAACACCAACCCTCCTCTCCACCTTCCCCAACCCACAGGGTTCCT
Source organism: Hirudinaria manillensis (assembly GCA_034509925.1). NCBI lineage: Eukaryota > Metazoa > Annelida > Clitellata > Hirudinida > Hirudinidae > Hirudinaria > Hirudinaria manillensis. The sequence goes on along the minus strand of CM067538.1, from coordinate 4,633,944 downwards.
AAGGGTTCTCTTTCGCCCCTCGAAAAATATTTTTTACGACCACTGACTTTGTTTACTCGTACAAGTCGAGTTCAAAGGAGGAAGTTTTATATTTTGTTCTTTTCAAGTTTCCCTATTTTGTTTTTTGTTGTTGTTTTTTTGCTTATTGGAGCGCAAATGTCCGTCCATGTTGATGCAACTGTGATCTAATGAAGACCTCCTCTGATCTCAGGACGGCTTTTCGTGGATTGTTTCGTAGACCTGCCTTTCATCTTCGACCTAACAAGGGCATAATTAATTCTTTAAATAATTCATTTCAAACAATTCCGATTTTATTGCCTGACTTTATGAGTCTCTCGTTACTCTACGGTAACGAAATCGGTTACGTATTGCACCGTAACATTGAGGTAGCAAAATGTAATAAAATGCTTTTCGTGAATTATTCAAAATATAATTTTTGGTTTAAAATCTAAAAATCTTCAGAAGTTGGAATTATTGAGAATTAAAATATTCAACGTTTTAAGGTTTTTTTTTTAAGTTTTTCCTCGAACTTCAAAGAAAAAATGTTTTGAACTTGGAAAAGTTGTTGAAATTTGCAAAGTTTTAACCTCACAAAATGTAAAATAATCATCGTAGCGATTTCATTATTCATTCGATTAAGTTTTACATTACTGTAATTATATTATTATTATATTATAATTTCATAATTATAATATAATATAATATAATATAATAGCAGAAGCATAATTTTAACGCATGCGTATTAGCTTTAAATAGCAGTCGTACATAATTCGCTTTGAAGCAGAATTCAAAATGAAGACAAGTTATTGCATCACAAAGTTGTCGTAAAATATAAATTGTTGGTCAAACACCGTAATATTTGAAGATTTAGGTAGATATCGGGTCGTTACTATCGTCGTTATCGGCATTGGCATCATCGTCGTCATCACCATCGACTCTGCCACTATCATCGTCATCGTCATCGTCATCGTCTTCAACGTCATCATCATCAACGTCGTCGTTATCATCATCGTCATCACCATCGTCATCATCACCATCGACTCCGCCACAATCATCACCATCGTCATCATCGTAAACATATCATCTTCTTGTTCCTGTACGATGGCATGCATCGATTCGTAGATGAAAATGTCAACAAGTCGTAAATAAATTCGAATGATTTTTTGTTTTTTTTTGTTTTTATTTTTAAATCAAAACATTTTTCAACGTTTTTCCGTTCAATGCTTACGTGGACCACGCCACTTCCTATGGACAAATATTATCATTAAGAATTATATTATAACATATTATATTATATTATATTATATTATATTATATTATATTATATTATATTATATTATATTATATTATATTATATTATATTATATTATATTATATTATATTATATTATATTATATTATATTATATTATTATATTATATTATATTATATTATATTATATTATATTATATTATATTATATTATATTATATTATATTATATTATATTATATTATATTATAACATCATTAATGTTATTGGCAATAATATAATTTACATATTTTTACATATTAAATAATATAATTTATCACATAATGATAAAAACAGATTACACATAAATTACAAATCATGTGCTTTAAAATTACATAAATTGTATTAAACGTGTTTTTTTTACAATAATATATTTTAATAAATATTAATAAATTATAAATAATATTGCGCAATTGATAAAATAAATAGATATAATAAAATAATATCATTTCCATTATTGGTAGTTTGGATATTAATTTTTAAAATTAAAAAATAATTCTTAATAAACGGATTAAATTTTAAGCTTTCACATCTTCATTCGAAGTTGATTGTCTTTAAAAACATATTTATGGAAACTTTTGCTTAATTAAATATCTATTTAATAAATTATTTATTAAAATAAATAATAACCATTGATATTAAATATTCTATTAATCTTAGTTATTATTTGTTAATATTTAAAGTACATTTATTCATTTAAATATATAAAAATATTTATTTATGTAAATATAATCATCAAAATGTTTCTTAAACGTAAAAGCATTAATCACAAAATCATGGCTTTCTAAAGCGAGATGGAGACAGGCAGATAATCAGAAAAACAAAATGGAGGCCCCTTCAGCATTCACATGTTCTTAGGAATTGATTCCTTGGAAGCATTTTTTTCTCCGATTTTTATTTTATATCGAGTCATAATTCGAGCACGAAACAATTATTTTCGGGAAGAGAAGCGGAATATGTTCCTTCTATTTCATAGTTTTTCGTCGCCAAAAATTCAAACAATTCTTCGTAAAGTGGGCGATAATGAGCATGTCGTCGAATCGCGAACATTCCACGGCCTGGAACAATTCCGGATCCACGTCGACGTCATTGACGACGACTCTCGGGGCTTCCATTCCGTGTAGGACTTCGAACGCCAACCCCAGAGCAATTTGGACGATGAAAAAGCGCCACCTCGGGAAAGTTTAATTTAATCGCGCCTCTTTCTCACGCGTTGCTTTCATCTGCGTCGAAAAATCTTCGGGAAAATGTCCAATCGGACAAGCAATTTTCCCGGTCAAAGCTCGAAAATGTCGCCTGCTACGCGGGTGCGTTTTAAATCAAATTAGCGAGTTCTGACCCGAAAGAGATTAACAAAAAAAAGTGAAAAAATTCCCCCTGAAAGACCTCAATTGAACTCATTTTAAGAGAATATTTTCTCAATTTCCAGCTGACACTGTACGATTTTGGCGTGGCGTTGAATACTCTCCACGACAACAACAACAACCACCACAACCACTTGTGTACCGTTTACGCCAAGGTGAGGGACGTGGGACACCATTCCGATTTCACCGTCTGCGGGGGTAGGTCACGTGAGAGAGTCGTCCACCAATCAGAGGGCAACAGAGTCGAGGTGACCTTGATGAATGTCGAGAGGGAAGGTCAAGTCGTAAACTTCCTGCTAAAATACGAAGGTTTGATATTCGCGCTCAGTTGCTTCCTGAAATCATTTTATGTCTCCTGAGTTGCGAGCCTAACAAACAAGTTTTTTTTATTTATTTTGAATTTTAAAACTTTCTGCCGTAATTTTTCGTTTATTTGTAAAGTTTGTGCAAATATTGGGTTCGTCTCTGCATCAGTGAATGGAATAATAATAATAATATTATTAATATATTAATTATTACTAACATAATATTTTAAATATTAATAATTAATTATTTATATTATTATATATTTATATTATTATTATTATTAAAAATAATTCAAAAACAACTTCTGACCCATGAGTGCATCCAACCGTCGCGCTGAAGGCGTGTGACATGACATAATAACGGCAATAGTGATTTTATATGATTATCATCATTCTTTTTATAATACGTAATATTAATATCATATTATCATTAATAATAATAATAATTATTATTATAATTATTAATAATTATTTATTATTATTATAATTATTAATAATTATTTATTATTATTATAATTATTAATAATTATTTATTATTATTATTATAATTATTAATAATTATTTATTATTATTATTATTATTTAAGGTTTAATAAATGACGATTAGAAATAAATATCTAAAATTAATTTCATAATTCTTTTCTAGCCACCGGCTGTTCAGACCCGGTGCTGCCAGGATCCTCGATTTTATTGAGGAGGGAGGGTGATACGGCAGTTGTCAGTTGCAACCTCACCTCGCAAGTCTGGCACATCGTCTGCCAAGGAAACTCGTGGTTCGGCAAGATGGATAACTGTACCAACGGTTGGTCCTTGGTGGGAATGTCCTTAGATAACGACGACGATGACGATGATGATGACGGCGACGATGATGATAATGATGATGATGACGGCGACGATGATGATAATGATGATGATGATGATGATGACGGCGACAATGATGATGTGTGAATTTCAAGAACGTTAAGCAACTGTTTCTTAAATCAATATGGCCCCCATTAGCTTCTCTTTAATTTGATTAAGAATTTTAAAATACGTAATTTTTATTATTAATGCAAGGTAATTTAATTGCTAGCAATATAAATCATATTGCGGTGATGTGATGACGGTGTGTTTGTGTGTGTGACGTAATACGCGTTTAAATCTTCTGATCAACTTGTTTACAGATTTGAACGTTTTGAGATTTCTCTTTAAAAGTCAAGCCAAGGAGATGAATGAAGAATTTCTTTCTTTCTTAAAATAATCGCGTGCAAATGGCTAATTCAATTTTAAATAATTAAAAAAAAAAAATTATTTTTTTCCAATTTAAAATTTAAAATGACAGACTTTCTATCTAAAGAAAGCTAAAGAATATTCTTTGTTGTTAATTGCTCTCAACATGTTGAAAGTTGTTCAAGGTTGTGAACAACAACGACAAAAGCATTAACAACACCGACAGCAACAATAACGACGACGACGATGATGACAACAAAAGTCACAACAACACCAACACAAACAACAAACAACAACAAAATCTTGTTTTCATCACGTGAACATCTCATTTTATGAGAACATTTTCAAAATAACTTTCGAAGATTCAGAATTTCTCCACGTTTGAACACATTTTACAAGAAAAGGCTTCGATGAATCGCTGGGAGGTGATGGTAATGATCGAGATCCATCCTTCATCGGATAAGGAGGCGGTATTGCCGCGGATGATGATGATGATGATGATGGTGATAGTGATGGTGATGGTGATGATGATGATGATGACGACGACGACGATGATGATGATGATAACAACGACGACGATGACGACGCTGAAGTGTTGTTATGTTTTTGTTTTGAACAAATTATAATGCAACGTCGACCGTAAAATGTCGAACAATTTTAAAGAAAAACATCTCACCAGGAATGCACAAAATAAGAAATATTTTCATAATTTTATCTGAACTATTTAAAATCGTAACAATTAATTATATCAAAACAGATTCCAAAAGGATATAAGACGTTTCGAGTTTTACAAATGCGATAATTATCGCTTATAATAATCTGCAATTATTAATTAATATAATATAATATAATGTAATATAATATAATATAATATAATATAATATATATAATATAATATAATATAATATAATATAATATAATATAATATAATATAATATAATATAATATAATATAATATAATATAATATAATATAATATAATATAATATAATATAATATAATATAATATAATATAATATAATATAATATAATATAATATAATATAATATAATATAATTATAGTGCGATATCAATCTATCTCCTCCTCTTGTCTAAGAAGATCATCCAAACTTTTAAGATTCATACCAATTCCCCGTCTCCATTAGCAACGCTGATATGAATGTGTGGTCCTTTCATAGTTGAGATAATGAGGACTGAGTCAACGTCCCTAATGACCTGCCAACGCTGTTGTTGCGGTTGTGGTTGTGGTTGTTGTTGTTGCTGTTGTTATTGTTGTTGTTTAAGTTCTCGTCATTGTTGTTGTTGTTGTTGCTAATGCTGTTGTTGTTTATGTTGTCGTCGGCGTCGCCATTTTTGTTGTTGTTGATGTTTTATTTGTCGTTGCATGCGTAACGAACCTACCAAAATAGTCCCCTAAAGAAGTCTTTAAGGTCTTTAAATTATATCCATAAAATCATCACCATCTTTTATGATCGTCGTCATCATAATAATTGCCATCACAGCCGCCATAGCTACAGTCATAATCGCCATCATCGTCATCGTCATCATCATCATCATCATTGCCGTCATCGTCATCACCGTCGTCTCAGTAGCACATCCATTAAAGTGTCGGGTGGAAATTACCAGCATTTCTTAAGCAGGGGGAAAGCAGTTTTGAATCCGTGACAAAATAAATAAATGAATAGGATTTTTATTTTCCATGCGCTTGCGAATGAAGGAAGGAAGGAAGGAAGGAAGGGATGGATGGATGGATGGATGGATGGATGGATGGATGGATGGATGGATGGATGGATGGATGGATGGAGAGGAGGGAGGGATGGAGAAAGAATATCACATCACAAATCACTTATCCTTTGCACTTGGATTTATGGAGGTCATTTCTCTTCACACTCTGCCATTTCTTGGGGACATTTGGGGACTACAAAGATACGTCTTGGAAGGAGAATATTTTATTTTTTTACTGAAAAACATTTCCTCGAAATTTTGTAATTCTAAATATTAACTTATTAATTAATAAATAATAATAATAATAATAATAAATCATTAATTAATTAATGATAATTTATTTTTATTATTATTTATTAAGTTAATATTTAGAATTACAAATTAATTACAGTAATTCTCATTTGAAATTGTAAACGTTGAACCGATTTATTTCAACAACTCCGCACGAATTTATTAAGATTTCAATTCTAAATGTTGACAACAACAACGATGATGATTATTGTTATTGATCAACATAAATAGAAAATATTGATTTGAAATTCATTAAAAATTATTAGAACATTATACGTTTAAATCATGAAAAACTGTACAAAACAATTCGTAAAATATTATAAGTTTATTATTATTTGTAATTATAAACTTATAATGTTATAATAAGTTTATTATTATTTATTATTATAATAAACTTATAATGATCATGGTATCACGAAAAAAAATATATAAGCGAAATAAAAAGCGACATCTGTTGTCAAATTTAATTACAGCAAAAATAATTTGCATTTAAATTATTTACAAGAATTTCATCAAGTTTTTCATGAAACTTTTCAAACATTTTCAGTATCAAATTTGTCAAATTTGAATTTCTGTTTTTATTTTTAAAAAATATTTTCAAAGTATTTTAAAATTAATAAAAGTGCATAACTTTGGCTTGTCGTATCGCATCCGTCAAGCGATTTAAGTTCTCCAATAAATTAATTTAACCCAATTTAATATAATAATTTAATAAATTTCAATAAAAATAATAATAACAACAATAATAACAATAATAATAATAATAATAATAATAATAATAATAATAATAATAATAATAATTTAGCTATCATTATTAAACAACTACTTCGATAAATCAGTAAACTTAGCTCTCTCTCACAGGAAGCTGATATTGATTAGCATATTGGGTGATTAGCATATAAATTTAAAAAATAAATATAAAATAAAAATATATTTAAAGAATAAAAAATTAATGATAAAAATATAATTTTAAAAAATATAAATTAAAGATAAAAATAAATTTAAAGAATTAGAAATTAATGATACAACCACAGAGGACCACCTCTTCCTGCGTTGGAAGCCACACAAGTGGAGTTCAACAGGTGCTTTTGCTCGTTCCATCCTCCTCATTCCATCAGTCCTTCTCATTTTCTTGGCTTCTAAACTCATCCATCCAATCATGTCTGGAAATCATTTTTCTGGAAAGTTCCATTGGAAATGCAATCTTTATGCTTTCATGTGCCTCTGCATTCAATTCCAGTCGTTGGTGAATAAAAGTTAATTTAAGGTTAAATATGAAATTATTAACCCATTCATTCATTCATTAAAACATCAATGCATCCAACCATCCATCCATCCATCCTGTTAAATTAAATTATGAATAATAAAATGATAATTATTATGTTATTATTATTATTGTTATTATTATTATTGTTATTATTATTATTGTTATTATTATTATTATTGTATTATTATTATTATTATTATTATTATTATTATTATTATTATTATTATTATTATTATTATTATTATTATTATTTCTACTACAGCGTTTTGATATCAACTGTTCTGGCGACCTTTTGCTTACTCCGCGCAATTTATCATAAATAATTTGATATTATTTATCAATTTGAAATCATCCGTTATTTGTAATTATATATAAAAATATATATATTATTTAAAATCAATTGTTATTTAAAAGTTTATAAAATTTAAAATCATTTATTATTTAAAATTATATAATATTTAAAATCATTTATTATTTGAAATTATTGCAAGAAATCTTCATAAACAGTTTTAATAGCTTCAAAAAAACCTTCATTTATTTTCAATTGGGTCTCGACTTGTTTTCATTTCGTTGCAAATAAAAAAGAATTTTTTGTTCAAAAATGCAACAAATGCACTGCAATTGCCAAAGTAAATCCTTTTATGGTCATCCTTCCTTTGTCGATTTGACCTTTCAGAGTTCATATGAAAGGTCAATTAATGTTATTATTATTATTAATATATTATTAAATTTCATAATAACAATATTATTATCATCACATTTATCATTATTATTATTGTTATAACTGTTACTCAGTAAAATTATAAATTATAATTTATTTATAAAATTATAAATTATAAATTTATTTATAGTAATAATTACTATAATAACCCATGTCAATTACAGGATAGAGGGTATAAACTTTAGAATTTGCTAACAATAACCTGAAAGGCATTATAAATAAATAAATAAATCGATATGTTAATAAATACGTATTTAATACAATTTACAATTAAATGAAATTTAATTGAATCCTGAAAAGACACGTGATTTCCTTTCCAGAACTCATGCAGTCCTCGCATCCAACGATGGACAGGAACGTGGAATATTTCAAAAATGGTTTGAATTTCTCCTTTAAACACTTGAACTCGAGAAATTCTCGATGCTTTGTATATTTATTATTATTATTATTGTTATTATTATTTTTTTTAATTATTATTATTATATTTTTATGGCTTTTAAGTGACGATGATGTTATTAAAATGTAATATAATATTGAGACACTCACCCTGAACCTTTGATGAGTAAAAAATGTAAAAAAAAATCAAATGATGATGATGTCGATGACGATGACGATGATTGTGATGATGATGACACAAGCATTATTCACCTTAATGGTGACGAGGACGATAATTCGATAATGACGATGACGATGATAATGATGATGATGATGACGACGCCCATGGTGATGATGATGATGAAATAGATCCTCTTTGTGAAAGGATCCCGCGGCATCTCCCTAACGCTTCCAGACCACCCACAATGCTGGGCTTAGAGATATTTTCGCGCCACGAAAGCAGACGAGAATAGAGGCTTTTGCTGTCCTCCCTGGGTGCTCGCAACTGGAGGGATTATCTCTGCTTTCATCTTTATCTGGAAAAATGATTGTTTTATCGCTATTATCGCCCACGATTTTCTCTTTTATTTACGAAACAATACTTTTCTTATTATTTCCGTTATTATTATTATTTATAACATTTCAATTAATAAAAATTAGCATCTTATCCACCTATCTATTACTAAATGTCAAATTTAATAATGTCTTGAAATACACATAATTTATGTGTTTAATATTTTAAATAAACTTAATAACATTGCTTCTTTGTCTACAATGTAATGTAGCAATGTTTTGTTGGAATGTTGTTTGTTTGTTTGTTTTGTTTGTTTTGTTTTTTTTTAAATTTTTATCACGCTTTTGATGTCTTGATGCTTTCAGTGACTTAATTTTTTATCACCTCTTTTGCAATTCTCTGTGTACTTCTCCATCATTCTTGTTTACCCGTCATCATCATCATCATCGCCATCACTATCTTCGTCATCGTCGTCATTTCAATCGTTGTTGTCATCATTGTAGGATTGTTCGTGGCAGTGGTCATAGGACTGATACTGGGTCTACTCATCGGCTTCCTCATGCTGACCATCATCGTCGTCTGCAACAGAAAGTAATTTGCACTTTTCCCATCCATTGCCATTCATTCCATCAGGAATTTGAATAAATCAAACCCCGCCCCAGCCCTTCATCCACCCATTTCTCTTTCCCCTACCCCTATTCCATCCCATTCCACCCCTCTTCTAACCCACCCAATGTCGCCCGAGATGGCCTGATTCTTACTCTGAAAGATTGCACGAGATTTGATTAGGAGCTTCACTTGCTAAGATTGTTGCTTTCCCGCGGGGAGCGTTAAGAATTTAATTCCGCTCTCCGAAGATTCATTTGTCAGCATCGGCTGGTCCTTTGATGAGGCACAATTGCTGCCCAGTGCTTCAATGAGACGCGTCGAAATGTCAGCTACACGTAGCCATAAGTGGATTGGGGTGGAATTGATTGGGGATCGTTTGATTGTAAATTTTAATGTCACCGTGTGACGTTGTGCTGGATGGATGGATGGATGGATGGATGGATGGATGGATGGATGGATGGATGGATGGATGGATGGATGGATGGATGGATGGATGGATGGATGGATGGATGGATGGATGGATGGATGGATGGATGGATGGATGGATGGATGGATGGATGGATGGATGGATGGATGGATGGATGGATGGATGGATGGATGGATGGATGGATGGATGGATGGATGGATGGATGGATGGATGGATGGATGGATGGATGGACGGATGACGAAGATGACGAAAATAGTAATGGCCATGATGATGGTTAAGGTGATGGCGATGGATGGATGGGTGGAGCGTCAAGATGGCGGCGATGATCGTAACGTTTCGTGTTCGAAACCCGGCCTGAACTAAACTTCTGATAAGGGAGCTATTTGAATGTTATTGCGGTTATAAAGTGCTCCCCATATCCTCTTTGGATGCGTAAGGAACTCAAAACACCTGCTAAATACAAATGGCTGGAAGTTTAAAGCTTAGTCAGCGGCACTCCACGTATCACTTTACATCATCAAAATTTTGTGCGTAATTTATTGTAATATTATTTATATATATTTCATTTTATTTATAATTATTTATAATAAATCATTATAAATCTAAATAAGTTTGCATGCTTGTTCAACTTAAAGATTTTTTAAGTTATGGAGAAAGTTCTGAAAACATTTAACTTGCATTTCATCGTAATTTTTCTCGGATTTTATCAGAATAAAAAATAAAACTGACATCACAAACCGTCGAATATGCACATGTTCAATAAAAATATTTTCGGTCGTTAATAATTTATAAACATTTTCAACCCAAGACTTTATCATCACTTTGCAATCAATGTTTTGGCGAGCAGGTAAGAAGCACCCAGCCATCTGCTCGTGTCGAAATAAATAAGTAAATAAATAAATAAATAAATTTGATAAATAAATAAAATAATAGATAAAAATCCTATAATCATTTTTATTTCACAACATGCTCACAGAGTATCATAATCTTTAACTTACATACATCCTCTCATATATTTTTGTTAGTTTGTTTCTGTTCAAGTCGACGTAACACGAGAAGAGACGACGACATCGGAGACAGAAATCTCCAGTACGAGGTGAAGCTGCAGATGAACAAGAATTCATCGCGTACGACCGAATCCGAGTTCGAGTGCTGCGACGGAAGTGGAAAGTGGACGCCCGGATGTCAGGGACACCAGAAACCTTTGCCAGACTCAGCAGTTCAATCGAAGCTCATCATCTACGGGGTTCCTGCTCAGGGCTACCAACAGCTCCAACAACAACAACAAACTCCGCAGAACCTCCAGTATCAGTATCATCACCACCACCATCATCTTCTTCATCATCACCATCACCAGCAACTCCACGACGAGCACCGACTCCCCTCAACTTCTCCCCAACTGACCCTCTCCTCCTCCTCCGTTGGGCACAAAAAGTCCTCATCTGACGCGCTCAACGACCTACAGACGGACGCTTGTTTCCAGCAGTTTCCGAAGAAATTCGAAATTTACGATAAACCACTGCCATGTTATAATTCCTTCAGCAGCTGAACTATTCTTTACAGCCTCTTGCCGTCGGCAGATTTTCATTTTTTATTGCTATAAAATTCTAAGCTCAGAGCTAAGTTCACTTTTTTTCCCAATCTCTCTCTCTCTCTCTCTCTCTCTCTCCCGAACGCTCTCCTCTGTTCTTGTTTTTTTTCTTCCATCCTGTTCTCGTTTCCATGGAAACCGCGCTTTCGGTTTACTCCCCGATTTCGTGGAGTCTTTTTGGCCTTTGGAGCCCCCTTGGAGTTTTCGTTTGCAAAACTTTGAAGCGTTCGTGTGAAGTGAGCTTTTGTATGTACTTTCAAAAACATCAACAACAACAACAACAACAACAATTACAATAACAACAACAACAACAACCATGACATCGTCACATTTCGTTAATAAATACGACTTTCATTTGCAAAAAGAGAAAGAAAATCTCGTCAAGGGTTTTCAAGTTCCCTCGTTTCTTAAACGATAGAAATGTCATTCGTCGGATAAACATATATAAATATGTCTAAAAATAGCAAATGAATTAATATAAATAATTCGCGAATAAATTATCGTCTCATGATTATTCATAATTAATAAAAAACGGAATCATTATCATCCTGGTGGACGACCAGAAAAGCGGTTTGTGGAACGTGGTCCCTGAACTCTTCGGTAGAGGGCGGACGTTGGCCCACCTCGTTGACGCACGTGACCCACTCGGAAATTCTTTCCCGCCTCCACGACTCCTCGTCCAGATTCGTCTGCTCTTTCAGGGTGCCCCATGATTGGCTATAGATTTTCGTGGATCCCAGCTGGTTTGAAAAATGGCGTTTATTGACAGTTGGATACAGTGGTTGTTGTTGATGGTTGTATTGTTGTTGTTGTTGCTGTTGCTGCTGTTGTTGGTGGTGATGATGATGATGATGATGATTTCTTGTGTAAACCACTTCGATGTTCTTATTGCTGCGAGTCAGTGCCTCTCCAATCAAGTACTTGCTGTCGCAGTGGAAAAGTCTTTTGCTCGGAAAGGTCTTGAAGCGTGGATCTGAAGGACATCGCTTCGATGGAATCTTTTGCATGGACGAAAACGTGTGATCGGAGAAAAGACGTTTTTGAATTTGGCGGTCATCGGTCGCAAGTGCTGTTGTCGTCTGCTCGTTTCGTTTCCATTCGGTCATGGATTCTTCTTTTCCAAATTTTCTATCTTTCGGCGATGATAGACTTTCGTCGCTTAAAGGGATGATCGTTGCTTTCAAATTCTCCTGCCGAGTGCAGTTTCAATTGTTAAGAGGTTTTCAATTTGGTGAAGTTTGTAAAATAATAATAATAGTAATATTAATCATTATTATTATTATTATTGTAATCAGAAGTTTTATTATTATTATTATTATAAGTAAATAATTAATTATTTTTTTGCAATTAATTTTTATTCGTAAATAAAAAAGTTTGCATAATTATTCTTAATTACTGCTTTCAAATGCAACAATAAATACTGAAATACAAATTAATAATTAAATTAATAAATTAATAAACAAAAATATCTCCGAAGTACTGGTAAAAGTCGCCCTTTGAACATAATTTGACATTGACGTTGAAGAAGGCTTTAATTTGGAATACAAGTCCCGGTGCCTGGCAATTTGCCAAACACGTTGAAACCACGCAGACACATTGAAGCATATTCAGAAATATTGAAGCATATTAAGACATATTGAAGCATATTCAGAAATATTGAAGCATATTGAGACATATTGAAGCATATTCAGAAATATTGAAGCATATTGAGACATATTGAAATATGTTGAGACATATTGAAGCATATTCAGAAATATTGAAGCATATCTAAACGTAATGCAATATATTATTTGATCACAAGAAGTAGCATTGGAGAACCTAATTAGTCAAACATCACAAACCTTTTGCTCCAAAACATCGCCAGGTGGCTTCAATGGGTTTCCGTCGAGAGCTTGTGTCGAACATTTCAGGCAATTTACTGCAAAATAATTCAATAAATTCACTGTAATAATAATAATAATTCAAACAATTCACTTATAATAATGCATTAAATTCCATTTAAAAATAATTTATTTACTTATTTTAGTTTCTTATTGAAATTTGTGGATATATTATGCCATGTCTGAGTGACTTTATTGGATTTATGTGAGCATTTTAAAAGTATTTTTTGCGTTTTTTTTAACGTTTATTTGAAACTGAATAGAATTTCCTGTCTGAAGTTGTAAAAGATAAAGTGATAATATTAATTAATTTAAATTATTATATTCAATTATTCAAATTAACCCATAAATGACTTTAAAATACTTTCATATTAACTCATAAATGACTTTCCAAAAGGTGCAAATTACTCACTCCCTTCTCTTTCCAAGCGATGAATTTTTCGAGTTGAAAAACTTGAACGAACTTCGGGAACTTTTTGAAGGCACGGAAGTTTTGCGGTGGTTTTTGAAACGAAAGGAAACTTGGAAGAGGAGTTGATTTGTGGCAGACTTCTTAGGCTGGAAAATGATTTCAAAGACTGGTTTTGCTGCCTGGAATGAGATGCTGCTTGGTTGACTCCACTGCTCATGGATTCGGTTGACGAGGAATTCGGAGACAACTGACTACCGTCTGGTTGATGTTTGGTTGCATGGTTTTCATCTCCTCTCGTAGAAGTTGACTTGATGATTGATGATTGATGCTTCTTCTCTTTCGTGGTCGATCGACTGCTCGAAGCCTCTCTAGTCGATCCCTCAGGTGCGACCAGGGGAGGCAACAATTCAGGCGGATTGGCCTGATTTCTGATTGCCTCTGACTTCACGTTCCTTGCCAGTTCTCTGTCGAATGTTGTTCTGGTGGCGTGGCAGGAATCAGTTTTAAGATGTTTCATGTCCTGGCGGAATGGCAGTCTGAACATGGCGCTTGGATATTTGAGAAAAAGTTCCACTTCTTCCATGTATTCATCCGCCACTGGAAAACCTTCCATGTCCTCGCAACAGCTTTCCTTTCTTTCCTTATTTATTCTTGCTCCTCCCTGTGAACGAATTATAACCGTTGGAGTGTAATAATTATAATAATTATTATTATTATAACCACCCTCCATTTTGTTTTATCTCGAAGGACCTTTTATTTTTACAAATTTCTCAAAAAAAAAAAAACGTTGATAAAATGAAATTAAAAAGAATATTTTAAAAAATGCAAATTTACAATTTCTGCTCCCAACTTCCTGCTAAGTTTATCTTAAAAGCTATTAGCGCGCGTCGAGAGGCAGACGTTTATACTCGTCTTTCGAGGGAACATTTTGCAGTGCAAACAAACAAAAGCAGGAGGACATTTGTCATTGAAATTGAAAGACCATTAAATGCTTTAAGTCAACACCATTCTGGAGTTCACAGAATAATTAGTTATTAGTTATTTTTGAATAAATTAATTTTTAATGTTTCTTATTATTAAACGTGATTTTAAGTGATTTGTTGAATTAATAGGTAATTTATTAAGTCATTATCTGATTAATTATTTCTTGATTTAGAGGTTTTTAAATTTAAGTTTTAGTTTTAGTCTTAAATAATGTTTGTTAAATGCAACTATTTTACATGGTCAAGTTGAATGCTGAATTCATTATACACCTTGTCAACGTACGGAGTGGAAAAATTACGAGCACCTTTTGCAGTTCACCAATCAGCCATTGATTCATTTCAATCAATCACTTTGAAATTCACTTCAATCAATCAATCACTCAGAAATTCACTTCAATCAATCAATCAGGAATTTATTTCAATCAATTAACAACTATAATTCGCCAATTTCAACTTTTCAAATATTTCTGAATTATCGCTAAAATTTATTTATTTATTTATCTTTTAAAATCAAATTTGTCGAATTTCCAATCATTTTCTTGGTAATTCATTTTATTCGTACGGTACGCTCGAATCAAAATTCTTTCATTGATTTCTTATCTCAGTTGATTTTCCGAGGATTTTTGGAGGGAAATTTAAAATTTAAAATTGGAATTGAAAAGTTATCGGTTAAAAAGTTTTTATTATAGAGAAATTGCGAAGGAAATTATTAATGGCTTAAATTAAAAATAATAATAATTACTTATAATCAATTCAAATAATAAATTATTAGGTAATAATAATAAATTTGATTCTTCAGAAATTATATTATATTTTTATTTTTATTATCCTAGCTTATTCAGCAAAGTTTATTCAAGAGAATATATATCTGAATTATATCTTAAAACTGACTAAAATATACTCTTTCGATTACTTAGATAAGTCAAACGTTATGCCGTCCCCTTTATTATGATTTATTACGACACGACATGGATTTAAAAATAATATTCCTGTAATTATGATTGATTTTAATGCCGTCTTTAAATATCCCATAAATTATGGACCATAATATATACCTATTTTTCAAAAAATATACAAAAAATATTGAAGATTTCTCGAAAATGCAGGTGCCAAGAATACGCCAACGTGCACTTGAAAATGTTTGCAAAAGACTCCAAAGAAGAAAATAATTAATTTTTCAAAATCTAAAAAAATCATTTTTTTTTATATTTTTTTAAATTAAATGTTTCGAAGGTTTTAGCGATTTTCAAAAAACAAATATAGAAATTCATCTTTTAATATTAATTTTTAAATATTTAAATGATTGGTTTTTAATAACTTTAATTGAGCGGCCAAGGCATTCATCATTGTCATCATTATCATCGTCGTGGTCGTCATCATCATCATCATCGTCGTCGTCACCATAATCATCATCATCACCATCATCATCATCGTGATCAACATTTCTTGAGATTACGCTGAGATATTTTCATTTTGAAATGAATCGCTTCAGCGTAGAATAAAACGCACCCACTTTGATTGCACGGATCTCCGCTCCGCTTCCGCTCTGTTTCTCGGACGTGAACTTGAACAGGAACTTGGTGTATCTCTCCCTGTTGCACGATTCTCTCAACATGGAAACCGCGGTCGGTTCCATGTAGTGGGGTACTTTTCCATCCTCCCTCGACATTTTCAGCGACTACTTTCTGCTTCTCCAGAAACACTGTCCCTTCAAAGAAACCGCAAACAACTAATAATGGATGACAATTTCAGAGAAGCGAAGGGGAAGCAGACTTTGGAATTAATTTCGAACGATAAGCTTCTGTCACGTGCTCCTACTCCTTGTTGTCGTCGTTGTTGTTGTTGTTGCTGTCCGTGCGGGCTTATTGACCGACGATGCTTAGTAACAACCGTGGAGAACTGTTTGTTTTACAAACTTTCCATCCATCCAATAAATAAAGGAAGGAAGGAAGAAGGACAAGATTGATTCACGTCCAATCGATGCCAGGAGATGAGATTCCGACGATAAAAACTCCGAAAGGAGACGAAATTTATTCTCGAAGATCATTCATTATTTCTCTTCCGCACGACGACGCCATTTTGTTTTTTTTTACGAAAAACAAAAACAACAACAACAATAAAAAACCACACCGCTCCGTGGCTTCAGTCAGTTCCAATACCGGTGTGCGTTTGTATCACGTGAGCCTGTTTACACCTGTAGCAAATCAACTCAATCCGAGTGCTCAAGTTTCCAGGAAGTATCAAATGCAGCCAATGTTGTTCTCGACGTGTTTTAATAGCGAGCGACTCGTTGCTAGGCAACCGAATAATTGTTAAGCCGATAAAATTAGGAACAATTTTAATCGCATGCCTTGCAGTGCCGGTGATTTTGTAACAAATTATCGTATTTATTATTATTATTATTATTACTATTAATAACACAATTACCGTTAATTAATTAATTAATATTACCAACGCTAACGTAATTCACGCTACAAAGTAATTAAAGCGCTTGAGCCATCATCGGTCTACGTTACGGCGTTTCCAATGGCAACGATTTCGAACTTAAAGAGAATTAATCGTGACTTAATTAATCGAATTAATCGTTATTCTTTCTTTTTTTTCTCTTTTTTTTTCAGAATTTTGAAACAAATTTAAGTAATTAATTAAGCTGGACTGCTTGTGTACAATTGACGTTACACGCTGTAATCGGGTGTTAAAGTCAGTTGAACTACAATTCTTACGATCCCCAAAGGATATTCATTGCCCCTTTTGTCCTTGGTGTACCTTGGTTTGACCACCGTTTGGCGATGAAGTACTGCCAATCATAATTTTTTTTCCATTTCCTTGTCATAATTTCGTTTATGTCATCCTAAATAGACGTCTATTTCGTACGACTGTCTTCTAAAATTAATCGACGGCATTTGAACACGTGATCGAATAATATTGTTTAAGTAATATTATTAATTATGCATTGAGGTGTGATAAATTTTAAATATTTTCTCTTGAATTCCAGCAGTTTCGACCGAATTCTCGGGGAAAATCATTAAAATAAAACCGTAAAATTCACTTAATGCTCTTTTGCATGCACTCAGCACAGACACTTTTTGAAATGAACTTTCTGATGCTCAAGTCATTTATTTAATTAATTAATTATTTATTTATTACCAGAGAGACAGTTAAGTCTTCGTTGAACATTCACGATTTGCCGTGCGATTGAAGTTGAAAGAAATAAAACACTTTAAAAAATTAAGAAGAAAATGTAAAATCCCAGATCGACAGTTGAAAATGTTCAAAGTCCAGGCCATCAGAAACGAGGTCTCAACTTTACACTTGTTAGGTCGACTTGCCGCTTCTAAAAAGGGAAGCAGACGAGTATGAACTTCGAATTACATAACACAGCTCGAAATGGCTGGCGCTTTTCGACCTGCAATCGTAAATTTTATATTTTTTATTAGAAAAATAAATTTATTCGGACAAATGTTAATTTAACGCAATTATTTATTGCAAATTATTGCATTATTAATTCAATTAAACCTTATTTTCCAAAAAAGTTCCATTGATGCACTCGAGTCTATTCTGGTTATGATATCGCATTAGACGTTGACCTTCGAGTTATTTTTAGAAAATCTATTTATAGAGCAACATGAATATGAAATGAGGCTGGCCAGGCACGAATCGTTGAAATTCAAAACTTTACAAACGCCTCACGAGGATCAAAGTACTGAGAACATCAAAGTGAACACGTGACCGTGTCTGGGATCCGCCAAAAGGTTTTAAGAATCATAAACCAATCAACCAACTATCGACCTACCAATCAACCAATCAACCAACCAACCAATCAATCAACCACTCGTACCGCTCTTTGTTGACGCATTTGCAATCAGTTTCAAAATCTTCTGCTTCTCCAACAATTAGCAAACGTCTGCCATTCGAACCTAATTTAACGACGAGCGCCAATAATTACTTGCTTGTTATTCACGCAATTGCACCGCTCAGCAGGGCACCTGAGAACTCGAGCACTCATCACTCTACACTTACAAGTCCCCCTGGCTGGACGATTAACCATTCAGTGATTACCCAATCAACTATTAATTAATTAATCAGTTATTAATTACTCAATCGACCATTCATTGATTACTCCTTCAACGATCCATCAACCAATCATTGATCAATCACTCCTCTGATGGATAATCAATCGATTGATCGATTACTCCTTTAATGTTTAATCAATCAATCAATCCTCCAATGATTAATTAATCAACCAACAATTAATCACTTCCAGCCAATCACGTGGTAAGAATTACCAACCAGGATCCTCCACTTAAACTCCAAAGTGTTAACACTAAACGTCACCTGATCATCCAAGAATAGAATTAAAGTGCCGAGCACATTCACAGCCGAATGAATGAATGAATGAATGAATGAATGGACTTAAAATCCTTAAGCGGTTCTCGACAGAAACTCCAGACGAGCATCACGTGCTTGTTTATTACAAGGCCAAATAGTTTTCAAATCAAGAAAGAAGAGGGGCATAAAAAAAAATAAAAATTTTCAGATTTTCAATGTTTTTTTGTTTCGTTTTGTATTGGAACACAAACGAAGAAAATCAGTTGCATTGCAAATAACGTCTCGTCTCTCGTACCGATCTTCAAGAGCCAATCTGGTGCAGAAGCCTGGTGAAGACGACGACGACGACGAGGAAATGTGACGTGTACACGTATGAGTTGACAAGCCGTTAATTGAAACCACACGCGAAGGTCACAAACAAAGCCCCCGATCGTCTGTTGGTTGCGTCTGCTGCTCTTTCAGCACCGGCGGCTTCCCAACAACCACCACGACAGCCAGCTTAGAGAGGTAGGCCTAAACATCATAATAGTGAGAGGTGGACCGTCTATCCTAATGTCATAACAATAAGAACGTTATTAAATATAACAATAACTGTTCAATGGTGCTTGATTTGTTGCTGTTGTTGTAGTACTAGTAGTAATAGTAGAAAAATGTAGATAAAAACACTGATAATAACTTCAAACTTAGACTTCACGTGGCCTAGGAATGAATAGAAAATCGAGCCGAGACGACGGAGGAGGACGTTCCTTCGACTCGGCCGTGACGGAGTGCGAAAGCCGCACTCCCGAAGGTAAACGACGCTCCAGGAGTGCGGCACGAGGCCGGTCGGATTGAAAATCTTCTTCAAAAGGGGAGATCTCTTTAAGTGGGAGGACTGAATACCTATATATATCATACCTATCTATGTATGATGATGACAAATCGGCCAATAAAGAAACCAAAGCATTGTAAATGGGCATTGAGAAATAAGAAAATAAGTTCGTGCAAGCTGATAGGTCAACGAAAAGAATAATTAAACGGAGTTCCGATTGCAATCGACCAATCGGCAGACGAAGATTGCTAAACGTAAGAGTACTTTACTTTGTAAACGTCGAGACCAAGACATGACATGACATGACAGACATTTTGAATATCAAAAATACTCAGGTTTTCAAAACAACGTCTTACGACAAAACTCTCGGCATAGGTTCGAACAAAACGTCGATTGTTGGACTTACGAGAGCCTAAAATATTTCAAGAGTAAATAAAGCAACAACGAGCTTAAAGAAGTAATTGTCTAAAACGCACGCATGCTCGCGCGCACAAACACACACACACACACAAGAGAGTAATCACTAACAGAGCGATTGAAACATCATAGACGTCCATCATCATCACCATCATCATCATCACAATCACAATCAGACAAACCTGTTACACGTAAAATGCAAAACACGATCATCTTTATAATTTGAAAATACTTTGAAATCTGTAAAAAGCTGAGAATTGTAAACATTCTAAAACACCAACTCCTTGGATCCCTAACGTCGAAAATGTGAATAAATAACTCCGTCCATCCGTCTGACCGTCCGTGCTTCAACCATACATGTCCTTATCCAAAGCCTTCTTGTATCCTGCCTTGACAGGAGACCTGGTGGATCTGTCTGTCACTGGCTCAGACTTCCTCTTGAGATGGTAGACCACAAACATGACCAGTAGGACCAGACACAAGAGCACCACGATAGATCCGGCGATTATGCCTATTTTGGACATAAAAATTCTTTTTTAAATTGAGTTTTTAAAGCAATTGGCATGTGAAACCTTAATGTCTTTTTATATTTTTTTACACTTTTGACTCAATAGTGACTGTTGGTTGCTTAAATTATTAAATTGAACGCGTACAAGACACGACAAGATGCAGAATGCAAACACAAGTAAAATAAACAAACTAAAGTACAATAAACAAACATTAGTATAACAAACTGGAATGCAAAACAATTCACCTGCAAGGACTCCGGACTGACTGAGCAGACCCAACTTGGGCAGGTTAGAGACCCTGTACATGACCGGGAGATTTGAAATCAACTCGTTCGTATCTTCTTCGTGCCTGTCGATGGAAACCCCTTCGTCTCCACCTTTAAAAAAGGGAAGCAACAAATTAAATTTAAATTTCAGAATTTTAAACTAAGGATCACTTTTTCTTTTTTGCTAATAATTTCAATTGCTAATAAATACTGCTCCAATCCAGTAATTGCAGTAGCAATGCGTTGTTGGTTGTTAGTGTGTGGAGGTCACCATTGCCTGACTTAACTTATTAACTTTGTTAATTACCCACTTCACGACCTACTTTTAATAAAAATGCACTTTGTTCAAATAAGTAAAGTAAAAAAAAACACGGAAAAAACAAGAAAAGAAAAGAAACTGCAACCTTTGCCTGGCATTGGGTGAATGTTGTTGTTGTTGTCCAAGTCGGTGATGACATCATCATCATCTCCGTCCAAATCATCGTTGTTGTCCTTGAACGAGGTCGTCACGGTGGGCCTTCTGGTAGTAGTAGTGGTGGTGGTGGTAGTTGTGGTACGGCGAGCAGGGCGCGACATCCTGGTCGGCGGGACGGGGGGTACGTAGGTCGTTGCAGCTCTAGTCGTCGTCTTAGCAACCGTCGAGGTGGACGTTGTCGTCGATTCAACAGCGGATGTCGCCGTGGCGCTCGACGGAGACGGGGCTTCGGACGAGGTTGCGTCGGGTGCAAAGGTCGATGTCGCGTCGCCCGCCGACGTCATCGCGTCGGACGTGGCGTCAACGGGTGGATCCTCCGTGGTGGCTTCCGCAGAGGGCGCCTCGTGGTGCACCTTCACCTCCTCCTTGGGAATGACGGCCTCGAATGTCACGGACTCCGGGGAGTCCGTCGGTTCCACGTCAACCGTCACTTGGGTGACGGTCGAGAAAATTGGTTGAGGTGTGGTGGTGGGAGTGGTGACTGTAGGGCTAGGTTCACGATGAGAAGTTTTGTAGTCTGGAAAAAATTTTTAATAATTAATTCTTAATAATAATAATTTTATCAAAACAAATTAGTTTAGATGTATTTTGTTTACAAAGAGTTTTGTTTGAGTTGCGATTTTTTTCTTTGGTGACTTTACTGCGAGGGGCTCTGCCCGTGCGGTTTTTTTTCTAATAATACTAATAATATTAATAATAATGATTATAAAAAAATAATAATTTAATAATAAAATTGTGAAGCTAACAGCAATAAAATCAACTGATGACGAATGTCTCTGAGAATTGATTCTTTGATCACATTTCAATGAAACCCTTACATCACCAATGTGGTTAGCATCTGGCAAAAGCTTTGCCAGTGGCATCAATGAATTTCCCATGGGGACAGTCAGAAGATAAAGGCCAGACAGAATGGCCTGTTCATTTCTCTAATTTATGATTACAAGTATTGAATCAACACAGACAGAAACTGTGTTTCATCAGATCAGGCACACGTGGTGGTCAATGTTATGAAACTTAAATATTTGAGCGACAATGACAACATTGTCTGGTTAACTTTGAGCAAAATCACGTGACTAACAAATCACTAGTAATAAAAAATAGCAATAACATATAATAATTCATGTATAACAAAATGGCATGAAAAAATACAATCGAATAAAATATCAACAAGAATAATAATAATATTAATAATAAACAATAAACTTTGACTGCTCAACTTCATCAGCAAAAAGAGCAAAAAATGACATGTCACAACTAAAGTGCCTGAGACTAACCCATGCCAGATCCAAGGTAATCATCCTCGTCATCATCATCATCATCACCTCCCTCTGTGTCATCAAAATTTGGATCAAATCCAGACTCTCCATATCCACTGCCATCAAAGAAGTAATCCTGAAGGATTGAAGGAAATCTTTTGTTTATTGGGCAACTAAAGCAACACTAAACCTTTGAATGGCAACTCAACTCACACTTTGTGTTGTCGTTTGCAGTCGTCTGCTCTTTGGGGTGACCTTGGGCAAGCCCTTAGATTGTCGAACTATATTGGCATTCTGGATGGACAAAGTCACGTACTAAGTTATGAATGTATGCCTTTAAAGTACTAAGATTGGTGATAAAGTTTATCATTAATATTATGTAGCTCACATACAAGGTGCTATATAAATGACATATTATTAATATTATTATCAATGTTAATCGCTATTAAATACAATATAATTAATAATAAATGCAAAATAATCTTGACTAATGCAATCTCTAGAGGAAATCTTTTAGCACTAGTCAGGTCACTTTAAAGAAAACTGTACTATTTATTTATGGAACAGTGTGAAATGGCATGATAACATTTATCAGATAAAAGCTTATATCCAGGTCTGACAGATTAAATCCAACTAATTTGGAAAGTAATTGATAGAAAGAAGGAAAGAGAACAGTGATGATGAGAGCTTAGTAGTTGTAACAACAACAATCATCATCATCATCATCATCATCATCATCATTATCATCATCTCCATTAGGCAATCAAGCAGGTTTCATGTTACAAAGTATTTACTGCAGACAGAGAAGAGTGATACACACGAGGAAGAGATTATCCAACAGACTTGAATGGCAAATTGCTCAATTCACAGGCTCTGAGCACTTAATTGGGCAAGATGCATTTTTTGTTGCAATTTCTGGCCAAATCAGAAAATATGCAGAATTTCATTCAACCTTTAAAGCAATAACCAATTTAGATGAAATTTGAAAGTTAATTTTAAAATTTGCATAAATTCAAAATGTCAACAAGGACTGCCTCTCCTTACTCTTACTTTGGTTTGTTACATAATGTTGAATGGTTATTAATGGATTAGTGAATTGAAGATGAAATGTTTTTACACAAGGTAATTTATGATCTTGAAAACTTCATTTGCATTGCATCAAATAATCCATAGTCAATCAAGAGACTAAAAAATAAAATTGCCGTTTTCGACAGATCAAAAGAGTAATATCGTCAAAGAAGTTACTTTGCAACAACAATGGTTTTGCAAAGCTAAGCGGTACATCGAGATATTCTTCGACTGTTATCATTTGAAAGCATTTATCAAAATGCAAAACATTAACTAATCCACCATGCAAAACTAAACTTTAGAATTCTGTTCAAAGAATGACGGCAACGAAAATATTTCTTAAAAGTACTCACGCTCAGACAAAAACAGAAGCTGCCGAGTATAACCATCGACAACAAGAGGCAAAGCTTTGACATGTTTTGATTTGTTTATTTCTGATTTTATAAGTTAAAGACGTCACGTTAGCACCCCATAACACTGCATCGGCCCTTATAAGCTACAACAAAACTACACAACGGATTACTCATAAAAACGGAAATACCACCAATTGGGTCATCGAGTTCATGTAATACAACACCATCTTAATTTTGAAGCGGTTTCAAAAATATGTTTAAATTAATTGATAGATTGTAGCGTGTGTGTAAGATAATTGGATAAAATAAGTTTTTAGCCATGAATCCTCTAAAGCAGTAGGCTCATTTAAAATCTTACGTTTGTAAACATAAAAATATGCAAAAATATAGTTATATAACAATCTAGATATTTAAAATTATATAATTTTACTGCCAAAATAAATTAAAACATTATATATTCACTTTTAACCGTGCATGTGTTTCTAAAAGCCTGAAAAATATACCCGGCATAATGATTGGAATTCGAAGGGTAATTTACAGTGGAACGTCGGCGTTAAGATTTGCTTCTACAAGCAATGTAAAAAGATCGACGATTTTTTCACAATGTTCCGGAATTGGAAAAAGTGGGGTTGCGGTTTTCAGAATTTCAGGTTCATCATCAATTAAAGTCCTTACCAGTATGACTCGATGCGACAACCAAACCTTCGCTAACAAGCAAATGTTTTTAAAGAGGATTTACCACCCTTCGTCAAAGGAACAGATAGACAAAGGATTGGTCCTTTGGTTTCCCGGTTTGTTCAGGATTAGCTTGCTAGGTGCATTTTATTAATTGATAAATAGTTTCCTGAACATTAAGCTCTTACTTAAAAGGTCCAAATAGCTTGACTGGAGAAGATGTTTGTGAATTGCATGTGCATGGAGGTCCTGCAATTATCAAGCAAATTTATAGTGCTCTTTCATCATTGCCTGATTTCAGACAAGCATTGCCAGGGGAATTCATTAAAAGGTGATCACAAGAAATCATGTTCTTATTAGACATAAACAAAATCTAAAGTAGCAAGGCATAACAAACTACGATTAAAATAACTCAAAGCCTTGAGGAAATGCAAGATTAAGATATTAGAATGTCCTCAACGCTAAAATTTAAAGAGCAAAAGAATAAGCAGAATGTTTGCAAATGTTGAAGAAAAATAATTTATTGAGCAATGTCGTATCATCAGTTCAATTTAAATTATTTGGATTTATTGGGATTTATATGAATCATTGTTTGCAACTGAGAGTAAGTTTCACTTTAGGCACATCATTTGGTGTTTGTAACATTAAATTTTTATTTAAATGAATATCCAAAATTTGCGATTCGTGAATAATAAAAAACAACGAATAAATCTGACGACAGGTCGTTTGAAAACGGCAAAGTTGATTTGACGCAAGTCGAAGGTCTGGGCGACCTGCTGAATGCCGAGAATGAAATGCAAAGGAAGCAGGCTCTCAAACTGATGGAAGGTCATTCAAAGGATTTGTACACCAGGTGGTCGGATGAGTTGCTGAAGGTTTGTTGGGTCTTGTGCCATGCATTTGAGTGCATTCTTTCCCTGGCTTTAACAATTCTTTTTAGATGGATTTTTGACAGATGCTTATATTGAAAGCATGGGTTTTTATTTCTAATTTTATTTTGCAATCATATTATCAGATTAGTTCTTCTATAATTTCAGAAAGGTTGAATTTTTATATATCACGTAACTGGCATATTTATAAGATATTTGAATATTTAAATTGATATAGAATATTAATGTAAAATGTCATTTTGTTGGTGCCAGGGTATGGCACATCTTGAGGCCTTCATTGATTTTGGAGATGAGGAAAACATGGGAGAGGAAATCTTTGAGACTGGTTAATGTCAATGATTTATATTTCAACTTAAAAGGTTTTAAAACCAATCAATGTTCATTTTTCTTTAGGAAATAATGAGTGATTTAAATTTATTGACTGAGTTTACAAAATAGAGGAAAAATCATTTTTAAATGAGATCATATGGAAGGATTAATTCCATGCTTTAAACGACAAAATTTGCTTTGCCAACAACAATCACAATGACGAAGCACGTTAACTAATAATTAATTAATAATAACTATTATAATAATAATTATAATTATTTTGTCATAGGTCTGTAAAACAACTGCTAGTAAATATTAATTAAAAAAAAGTTTGAAATTAGTTAAGCTAATTAATTAATTGTTAATGAAAGAGTTTTAAATTATGTTCAGTGAAAAAGAATATGGCTTCACTGGTTGTCGACATGGAGCACCATCTCAGGAACGGTGGATTGTACGAGAAGATCAGGGACGGACCGAAGGCCTGCATCGTAGGAGAACCAAACGTCGGCAAAAGTAGTTTGCTCAACGGCCTCTGTAAGTCCGTACGTCCTTAATGACTCGGGTCCTGCAAAACGCGCTCGATCGCAACGTCGCATTCTTCTGCTCGACGCAGGCGAAAGGCCGGTTGCCATAGTGACGTCGCAGGCAGGGACGACGAGGGACGTCATCGAAGTCCCTTTGAACGTTGACGGTCACCAAGTCCTCGTCAGCGACACAGCAGGACTCAGGAGAGATGTTCCAGACGAAGTGGAAAAGATTGGAATTGAAAGGGCCTATGACAAGTTTGCTCCCTTTTATACTAAAACTATTATTAATGTTATTATTATTATTATTACTATAACTATTATTATTATTATTGTCAATATAATTGTTATTATTATTATCATTGCTATTATTACTGCCTTGTTATTATTATTATTATAATTGTTATTATTGTAATTGGGTTCGATGTTGTTACCATTAAATGTTGCTTCTTCCTGCCATATTCATGGCTGGCATACATTTTGAACCAATCTGCTCTTATTATTTGAGCAACCAGTTAATTTTGTTCAGTTTAGATTTTGAAGTCTTGTTGGTTGTTACCATGGCAGCATTTGTAATACACCATTCTGTAATATAATGTTAATTAAAAGATTAATTAATTTTTGGTTTAATATCATTTTTGTAAATGTTTGTAAACAGGTCAAAGAACTCAGACGTATTGATCTTGGTCGTTGATTCTACAAGTCCTGAAGTTGAACAATTAGTCTGCAACAAGCTTTTAGATGCCTCTGCCATGGGGTCCTTCATATTGAAACAATTGAAAAAACTGAACTTGTGCCAAGGTTATTTAGATTTTTAATTTTTAAAATTTATGATTCCTTCAAGCTTGTCACTCCACACAAACATGGCATATTGAAACAATGGTCAACATTGAAATAATTGATGATTTAAAAAGGTCCTAATACATAATGTCTTTATGTACCAAACACTGATATGGATAAATTTGTTGGCTCTCCTTTTGGCAATATAATTATGCTTGTTTTTACTGCATAATTAATCAGGTAGGGTTATCCTATGCAATATTCCAAAAGGCCTAGAATAATATAGTATTGCACTTACAGAGACAAAATATTTTTAAGAAATGATTATGTCTGTTCCAATAAAATGACTTTTGTAAACATTTGTTTTCCGGTTTAATTAAGAAAACGTAGGCCACATGATGATGTTACATGTTTATTTAAATTAATTAATTATTTAACATATTTAATTTTGATTAAAATATGAATTGAAATTCATTCCATTACCATAAGTCATACCCAATAAAAATTTTCAGATATGGAATCTTCAGACAAGAGACTTTTACTGGTATTCAATAAGATTGATGTGGCATCAAAAGAGGTCACCTCAGCCTTAACAAGGGCATCACAGACATCACACAAAATATCAAATTATGCCATTCCTAGAAATCCTAACAGCCATAATGAAAACTGTGCAGCCTCACTACAAGAATGCACTTTGAACTCTCCATTGACAGCTCTTTCACAGAATCCCCAAGACCTCAAAAGTGGTTCTCTACCATTTCTCTTCTCCTGGTGCACCACTTCGTGCTGTGCCGAGGGAGGTCTGGAAGGTTTGGGTCTCAGCCTTCGAGAACACGTGGACAAACTGTAGGTTCAAAGGTCGTGACCTCCAATGCACAATCAACTGCATTAAAACCTTTCCGTCTCAGTTTCATGACGAGCACCTCCGGTCACCACCACTCCATAAATGCCAGACATCGCCACCATCTCGAGAAAGTGGTCAGTAATTTGAAGGAGTTTGTAGATATAATCTCAAGGCCAGCACCAACAGGTTACATTCTTCAGGCTTACATTAAACATGAACCCTAAATAGGATTTAGCACCTTAAATTTACATTTGGTTAGGTTACTAATGAATTAACTTATTATTTTTTGGTTAATTTGTCATTGAACCAACTTATCAACTGACCAGTTAGTTTATTATTTAATTAACTTATTGTTTGGTTGACGTCTACTGGTAATTTCAAGGCCTTGACATGCGACTGGAGTTGTCAGCAGAGAGACTTCGAAGTGCATTGCACCAGATGGGTCTCATAACGGGGCACATAACAACCGACCAGATTTTATCTCGGATCTTTAAAGATTTTTGCATTGGAAAATAAAATTAAGAAAAAAAAAAGATCCCATAAAACAGTTTCAACAAACATTGATCAGGAATGTCCCTTCAAGATATGTAGTGTACCCCATAACTTGTCAGTGGGATATGAGTTAGTATTATAAGTTAATAACAATGTTAAACAACTGTTAAAATAGAAGCATAAGTAGAGAAGCTCTTCCTAAGAATTCAAATGGTCAGCATAAAAATTCATAGAGGGCCAATCAACGTGCAGCCTTCTTTCCTTCTTGGGTCAAAGCTGCTTTGATATCCTCCAAGACAAACTGTAATATCTCTGATTCAGAGTCAGTCCCATCTAAACAAACTGAAGAACACTCGCTATTATCGAATTATTACCATTAATTTATATTTAAATGATATTTATGTTGTTATTTAATATAAATTTAAATTGAAACTGAATTTGATTGAGATTAATAAATGCAAAAATAGTCTCATGAAAAGGGCCACAACTCAAATATTGGCCTAGGTCTGCCACAGGTTACCCAACTAATCACAATGTTGCCATGAACTTCAAATCTAGCTCTTAGGCCATACATAAAGCTTGTTATGGCTACCATTAAATTGATTTGACAACAAATTGAGGACTGACTGATGTCCTTTTGTGCTTTAGCTTCTTCTCTGATATCCTTGTATGCAGGCCATGCCACCTTTTCAAAGTAATCGTCTGGCTCGTCACGTGGGTACTTCCTGAGCCTTGATGAATAAGAAGCAAAACAACCTTTTTCAGTAAGGCAGGGCAACTCAGCCTGTCTATTGACATAATAGCACTGAACCACATTTCCTACATCAGATCAGAATTGTATTATAATTAAATTCTTAAATTGTATTATAATTTTAATTAAATTAGGCATCACTTTTCCTAACTTCTTACCTTCTTCTCCTGAGAGCTTCTGGATACGAGAGATCAATGAAATATTTCTTGAGAAAGTATTTTTGTATTTCACTGTTTCAATGAAGGCAATCTCTTAGGAGGTTATATATTTTATTTGTGTGCAATTTTATTTCTATAATAAAATACTTCAAATACCTAAACATAAAAACAAAAATCCCTTCCACAATTAATATCTTCATTTCACTGGATTCGCATAATTTTTTGTGATTATCCTCAAAGTCTTTCAAAAACTTTGGTCCATTAAAAGAATTTAAACCTACAAATTACACAAAAATGTTATTGAAACTCAAAAGATCTCTCAACCAACAACCCACTGTCCCAGTTGGCAAAAGTCTTATTGTAAACATCAAGCAATTCAATCTTTGGATCACCATCCTCCTGTTTTATTAAGCAGAAACAAATGTCAATGAGGAGTGAATATTAATATATTTTACGTTAAAACACTTCTATTTTACCCTGTAAAAGTCGTCCATGCTCATCACGATTACATTGCTCAAGGCTTTCCTAATTCCATTGCTGAGTGTTGTCTTGCCACCGTTGGAACAACTTGAAAGTATTTAAAAAATTATAAATATCTAAAACAAATTAAACAATGAAACACTAAAAAACTTCAGCATAAAATGAAGTCAGTTGGGTGTCTGAATAAGAATTTGTGAAATATGTAAAAGGCATTTTAAGGAAATTACAGTTGGAATGCACCATTTGATGTGAGACTTATGTATTTAGCAATGAGGTCATTAGATATTGAATTTCCTTCAATTCAAATGATCTCCGAAATATAATTTTACACCAAAATGGTGTAAATCATGAAACCAGTTCTGGTATCCTCACCCTCCAACTCCAATTACTAAGCACTTCATAACCAGGGACACATAAGCCTCGATATCACGAATTGAAGTTGTAACTAAACAAAGTAAGGATGCGCCATAAGAGTTTAAAAATCATATAATGTTAAACCGTCTTAACAAATTACATAGAGAATAAGTCAATAACTAATTTTAATTAGAATCTTTTTATCTTTTTGGATTTAGATTAAATTATTTGCTTTTCCGCTCCACAGATTATAATAATAGTCTCAATAATAATTCTCTAAGCTCTCATCAAGTTTGCTCTTGGAACAAAACCACAGCATAGTTTTAAGGTTGAGTGTCCTGAGGAAAACTGATATATTTTCCGGTTGCTACGGATGACATGAGGAATGTGGTTTGTTAGAAGAAAGAGTGATTGCACACCATAACTAATGAAAAATAATGTTGGTGTGAGAAAAAACAAAACAAAATATCTTTTAGAAAGAGAATATCGCAGCAAAATGTATCTATTTACAAGAGTAAATTAAAGGGTTGTTATTTTTCGACATTTATGTGAAATTTTGTGAAAAACCTACAAGACAAATGTAAACTGGGATGTCTTTAAGATTGTCGAAAGTTTGCAGATCACATAACGAATTTTTTTACGAAAATATTAGTTTAATGGTTTAGTTTCGCATGATATAAAAGTTTCTGGAATGGTTCACTTTTCACCTGGAACCCAGGCAAGAAGTGAACATCCCCAATTTCATGCCTCAATTAGTCACACTTCGCCCTTACGAAGTTCTAGTAATTATGGTCAACCAATAGTACATTAGTTTAATCATCCGTATGGATTCATTTGAAGTGTTCAGATTTGCAATTATTTATCCCCCCCAACAGAAGATACATTTCGTTGATGCAAATCACTTTAAGAGATTAATAAGCAAATGCGTCTCTAAAAA
This sequence comes from Hirudinaria manillensis, assembly GCA_034509925.1. Lineage (NCBI taxonomy): Eukaryota > Metazoa > Annelida > Clitellata > Hirudinida > Hirudinidae > Hirudinaria > Hirudinaria manillensis. The sequence continues at coordinate 4,602,308 of CM067538.1, read as the reverse complement.
AAACGAGCAAGACATCTTTTTCAAACCGCACCTTTTCGATTTACATTCTTGTCTAATTCAAAAACTTAATTTGTCAATTAGTTATTAAAAAATGTTGATAGAAATATATAATCTTATTTTTATTTTCACACGCTTTTAAGTTCTTTTTTTGTGAGATCTTAGGAAAGGAATGTTTCGTTTCCAACCACGAGATTTTGTCGTTTATAATTCTTCGATATTTAGAGCTGCAACAATTTATGAACAAAACTGTCACTTACGATCGTATAAAAACTTGGGAAAAACACAGACAGACAGACAGACAGGCACACACACACACACACAAGACGAAATTACTTAATTTTAAAATCATTTCGAGGTGCCAATTAAAAAATCAATCCGTTTATTTGCAGCTGGACTTAATTTTAATTTTAAATTTTTAATTTGCTGCATTTAAATTCAAAACGGCCATAAATCCCGAACTTGTGCCAAATTCGATTCGTCAAAATCAAACAATTTATTTTAGTTGCGAGGAGTTTGAAAATCCTCAAGTTGCATTTTAAACCTCAACAATCAACAAACAAAAACAACAACAGCAACGACAACAGCAGCAGCAGGAACAACAACAACAACAACAACAAACTGCCAGAGATGAGGATATATGTCCGTAGAAAGAAGTAGACAATAAATTGAGACCAGAGACATCCACATAACGACTAACGTTTTCATCAAATTTCTCTGATAGGTTATTAATCCGACGATATACGAGCCATTTTATTACCGCCATCCTGGTATTTCGGAAATATTACAAGCACCGTTCAAGGCCATCAACTTCCAGCCTTGCATTTCATTTTATTAAACAGTTGTTGTAACATTGCGAATTATTATTATTATTATTATTATTATTATTATTATTATTATTATTATTATTATTATTATTATTATTATTATTATTATTATTATTATTATTATTATCCAATATATTGCAAATGCATATTGCATAATATCAGTTATGTTATTATGTAATATTATTTTGTGATGTTATGTTATTGTCATGAAAATTAGTTTGTTATCAAAATGGATTTTATTGGTTCATCAGAGCTTATTCTTCTTCTTCTTCTTCTTCTTCTTCTTCTTCATCTTCTTATTATTATTATTATTATTATTATTATTATTATTATTATTATTATTATTATTATTATTATTATTATTATTATTATTATTATTATTATTAAAATATAAATTTATAAAATATAAATTTATAAAATATAATATTTATTATTATTTATTATTATTATTATCATTATTATAACTAATTAGGGTTTAAGAGAATTTTTAATAAACTAATAAATTTAATAAAATATAATAATAATAAAAATAATAATGGCTCAATGTATCAAATGCATTGCAAAACCTAATGCAATTTGCTTGAATAATTTAAATACTCAAAAGAGATCTCATGAAAATAATTTATGTTGGACTTCAATCCACTGCTAAGATTTGTTTCAAAAATTATTTACACGTAAATGATGTTTTTAAATTATAAAAATTTTTAAAATTTATAAAAATTTTAAAATGATATTATTAAATTATCTTTGAAAATATTTCTTCATTTCAAGAATTATTGTTAAGCCAATTAAAGTGAGTCGTTTGAACCGCTCTTTCTACAAACAATTGAATTAAATAAATAACAAATAAAATAAAAAAAAAGGACTGATAAAAATAGGATTTTAAATGTTTTTTGATCTAATTCCACGAATAATTGCCTACTTAAAATAGATATTTAGAATATCTCTAGATATTAAAATTATGTAATTCATAAATTATCCTACATTTAAAAAAATAATTTCTTTGACTTGATTTTTCGCCCAATGAGTTGAATAAAGTCTTTCACGTCAATCGGAATAATTAAATTAAAGAATATTTATTCAAGTACAATGCAGTCTTAATGAATGTCACGTCATCAATTTTGTGATCAGAGAAAGATTTTTTGTCCTAAATAATTATTATTATTATTATTATTTCTGCAATAAACATAACTTCCACAAATAACTACCATAATTAAATATGGATAATAATAATAATAATAATAATAATAATAATAATAATAATAATAATAATAATGATAGATTTAAACAATAAAGATAAAAAATGTTAATGTCATCATGGAGCGGCTTTTCCATGTGAAACTGATTTCCAGATTTCCGGATTGCTTTAATTTAGCATTTTTATTTTTACTCGTAGTTTGATTTAATTAAAAAAAAATTCTTTTGTTTAATAATTATCTTTACTGTTTTTGAGTTTGACAGCACTGAATTGGAAGTCATGATTATCATTAACTACGTTGCATCCTCATCACCACCATAACCACCTCCACCTCCGCCGCCGTCGTCATCGTCGTCACCGTTGTCATCATCATTATCATCACCCCACTGTTTTCAGGTGAAAATATAAAATTATTTTGGTCTTAAAATATACTGATTACATTTCCAATCCCCAAAGGACGTTGTTATTCACGTCTTAGACGTAAATGCAAATATAATAAGTACGTATATGATTATAATAAGTAAGTATATAATTATAATAAGTACATGTATAATTATAACAAGTACATATATAATTATAATAAGTACGTATATTATTATAATAAGTACGTATATAATTATAATATGCACTTTTATTTGAAAAACTATTAAACTTTTTAAACTGAATTAGAATTTCAGGATTCAATTATTTTTTTTTTTCAAATTCAATTATTATAATTTATTTTGCTGAATATTGTAAATTTTACACCTTTTCTGAACCTTAAATTGCACGTCGATTGATTTAAATACAATCACTGCTTGGCACGTAAAAACATCACATCAACATCATTTGTTTTGTTTGTTTTTAAAACAAATATTTGAAATAAATTATTTTTATTATAAATATTAATCGGAAAATAAGAAACTCGGGTTTGGTTTAATGTAAATAAACATGTTATGCAAATACGTCATAAAAAAATATTTGAAAAATAAATAATTTAAACAGGAGTCATTTAAAAACATTTTTAATTGAAATGTCGGAGAATTGTTTCCCATTCTCAAATTGATTGTATTATATTAAATTATATTATACACATGAATCGGATGGACACCGCCAGGTGATACGATGAATTTTAATTATATTATATTATATTATATTATATTATATTATATTATATTATATTATATTATATTATATTATATTATATTATATTATATTATATTATATTATATTATATTATATTATATTATATTATATTATATTATATTATATTATATTATATTATATTATATTATATTATATTATATTATATTATATTATATTATATTATATTATATTATATTATATTATATTATATTATATTATATTATATTATATTATATTATATTATATTATATTATATTATATTATATTATATTATATTATATTATATTATATTATATTATATTATATTATATTATATTATATTATTGATAGAAACTCTTGAACGAGCGTTCTGACAGGGATCTTCAGAGGAATGGCCCCTTCTACGAGTGTTTCGGCCCTGAATCCTGACACTCTCGGGGGCTGGGCCGCATCCGTTGATCAAAGCGGATGTCCCTGCCAGATACTTTCTTCCGATAACCAGAATACGACTTCCGACAAACAAACAATACTCGCACCGCCATTTTACGAAAAATTCCGCGAGGGCTCCGCCGTTCGAAAAACCTTCAAAGTCGCCACTGCGGCACTTCTTATATCACTTTGGTGTGAATGCCGTCCGGGATGTCTCTTTCCTGGTCTTACACTGGAGTCCCTGTTTTGGTGGAGTGGACAGGGACGACTAGCCTCGCCGTGTCTGAGGCTTACCTTCGGTCCTTCGTTGTCCAGATCCAGTGAGAAGCCGATTCTGCGGACTCGGCTATTTTCTGGACGAACTGGTAGAAGGGGCCATTCCTCTGAAGATCCCTGTCAGAACGCTCGTTCAAGAGTTTCTATCAATAATATAATATAATATAATATAATATAATATAATATAATATAATATAATATAATATAATATAATATAATATAATATAATATAATATAATATAATATAATATAATATAATATAATATAATATAATATAATATAATATAATATAATATAATATAATATAATATATAATATAATATAATATAATATATATATATAATATAAATAATATAATATAATATAATATAATATAATATAATATAATATAATATAATATAATATAATATAATATAATATAATATAATATAATATAATATAATATAATATAATATAACATAATATAATATAATATAATTAAAATTCATCGTATCACCTGGCGGTGTCCATCCGATTCATGTGTATAATATAATGTAATATAATACAATCAATTTGAGAATGGGAAACAATTCTCCGACATTTCAATTAAAAATGTTTTTAAATGACTCCTGTTTAAATTATTTATTTTTCAAATATTTTTTTATGACGTATTTGCATAACATGTTTATTTACTGAAAGGCGTATGTAGACTTGCCTACCAGCCCTCTCGCTCCGACTTCTATTGGCAACACACGGGCGCTATAACCTTTCCCCTCTAAATCCATCCTCAGCTCTTCATAACGGTCGCTCTTCAGAGCATTGTTGACATCAATTCGGTCCTCCCATGGGACCGTCAGCTCTACCATAATGACGGAATCGGTTGCTGCCGACGCCAGCACCAGATCAGGCCGCTTGCCGCTCTCTTGTAGCGCATGGTGGTAGTGCCTTTCTCCCTGCAGGTCTGCCGCAACTGTCCAGTCTTTGGCTGTAGACAGCAAGTCCTTCCTTTGGGCCATGTTCCTTTTGCGGTGCTGTGTTGAGCCCTCTCTTAAGAAGTACATTCTTCTTGGTGCCGCGATTTCTCGGGCATTTGCCTGGGAGCATGCCGTCTTAGCCGCCTCGACCACGACCTGCAGGACTTGGTTATGTCGCCAAGTGTAGCGACCGTGAGCAAGGGCGTATGTGCATGATGAATTATATTATATTATATTATATTATATTATATTATATTATATTATATTATATTATATTATATTATATTATATTATATTATATTATATTATATTATATTATATTATATTATTTCTCTCTGACAGACACTATTTTGTAACACGTCAAGAGTTTATTGAAGGAAAATAAAGATTGTTGCTTTTGTTTAAATTTAAAATTTAAAAGACAATATCCCTCAATGTTTTTCGATTTAAAACCTTTTTGGAAGATTTAAAAGGAAAATAAATAAATAAAACGAGAGGTTTTTAGGCAATGAATTAAAAATAAAATAAAATAAATTGAAAATAAATTTATTTATTTATTTCTTTGATCATATAAACAGGTTTTAACTTCAGCCTCACAAGGAATTGAAGTTTATTATTGTTATTTGTGTTATCGTTGTTGTTGTTATTATTTTAAGTTGTTGTTGTTTTGTTATTATTATTTTTGTTGTTGTTATCGTTGTTGTTAATTAAAATACATTATTTTACGAGTTTAAAGTCATCTTAAAA
>CM067538.1:4499277-4591777 GCA_034509925.1 Hirudinaria manillensis | reverse complement strand
CAGGCTTTTAAGGACGAACAAAGCAAATGAAAAAGATTTTTGAAGCGCTTAATTGAAAAATTATCAATTCGATACTCTATTGTCTGAATATTTCGGGTGTATTTTAATTTTATTTTACTCTTATTTATCTTTAAAACCAGCTTATCTTGGAAACTAGATTCTAAAAGGAAGGAGATTTGCATGGTGGAATCATGGTTAATAACTACCGGAATGCATTAGAGACGGATTCTTTTTGCTCGTAAAAGCCATGGAAACGAATTCAGAAATAATTGCAAAAAAGGCTTCAATATTTTTTTTAATTCTCCGAAATTCAATTGAATTTTGAAAAGTCCATGAAATCTTTCACTGATTTTATTTTCAGATAAAATTTCAAATTGTTTTTTTTTTAATGAAATGATAATTTGTTTAGTAATCAATTCTGTGTTAATAACGATAATAATAATAATATTAATAATAATAATAATAATAAAAGTAATAAACTTAAACCTCTTATATAGCGTATTCTTTAAAGTCTTTAAACGAACGTTTGTACGTTTTTATTGCAAAAAAAATAAAACAAAGCAATTTTAATTTTCTGAATTCTCAAAGCTCTGTTCGAAATTAAATAATAAAAACACATTTTACGTTAAATTTTGCCCTAAGCGAATTAAAAAACAAAATCATTAAAAAATTGAAAACTATTATTCTGGTGTTGTCTTCGAATATACATTTCGCCATGTATCTCGCCTAACGTAGCATCTTTCTCGGACGTCAAAGGCAATTGACCAATGGGGAACAAGGAGACATTTTGTTACCCTGATTCTCATTGGTCGGAATAATATCGAGTGACCACTTCTCTTGCAAATCTCAGAGGATTAAGTTACTTTTTATGAGCACATTCGCGCCACCACGGATTAACGCGTCAGGCGTCTGTGTTTTATTTGAATTCACAATCCTTTTATTCAACATGAAATTTATCACAAAAGTTTTTTTTTTAATAAGTTTCATTTTTATTACAAATGGTTTTTTTTAATTTATTGTTTAGATTTTGCTATAATATTATTCTTTGTTTTTTATTTTTATGTCTATGTTGTCCACGGCACATTCGCCAGACATGCAATCACGATCAAAATAAACTTCTCGAAAATGTCGAATAATTAATTATTAATAATATATAGTAATAATGTAGTAAATAGATTTTGTAATCATTTTCTTGGTGGATAAATATAAATTCTAAATAATTTCAGAATAAAATTATTTTATCGGTATTTGTCCTTAAAATTCCTGAAAATTGCGTCACGAATTAACGTAAATTCAAAACGTCTTCTCAGAGACCTAACGAAGCAGATGCCATTTTTGGGACCAAAACACGAATGAACCAGCTGCCATTTTTAACACCACTGAAATTTTAAAAAATAAAATAAAAAATAAATAATTTAAGTATAAAATCGCGAAGAATGTTAAAATAAAAAGAGACGTTTCGAACATTTAATTTAAATTTTTTCCTGCAAATATGAGATCGTTTTTTGGCCATTTTGCCAAAGGGAAGTCCTTGAACTATCTTTGAACGGAATGCTACAAGAACAGGTACTTAAATAGTTTTTATAACAGCCTACGATTAACTAATGCCTACTCATGTATCACGATCAAGGTGCAAAAATAAAATAATAAAAATAAAAATAAATAAAAATATAAAATAAATAATTAATAAATATGCATTAATTCACAAACAATTCGTCATTTTTTTTCTTCTTCTCCTCTTCCACTTCTTTCTATAAATATCCAGGCAGTCTGAACGGTGTTTGTCTGCATCCAGTGATAAACTGCTACACTGAATGCAAGATAATTTTCTCTCTCTCCCTCTCCCTCCTTCTCTCTCCCTCTCTCTCCCTCTCCCTCCTTCTCTCTCCCTCTCTCTCCCTCTCTCTCCCTCTCCCTCCCTCTCTCTCCCTCTCCCTCCTTCTCTCTCCCTCTCTCTCCCTCTCTCTCCCTCTCCCTCCCTCTCCCTCCCTCTCTCTCCCTCTCCCCCTCTCTCTCCCCCTCTCTCTCTCTCTCTGCTCCATATTCACCATTACATTCTTCCGTCTTAACTTAATTATTATTATTATTATTTTTTGTTGGATATCAATGTCAGTTTAATAATTTATGTTAATGAGTTATTTTGATTACTCTTTCCGTCCCTGATTTGGGCCAGCGATCATGACACTGAATAATCATCAATTATAATTGATATTCATAATATTTCCGTTATCATGTGTTATATTATCACCCACTTTCCAATCACCATCGTTGTTCTCATCAAATTGATTTTTCTCTATTTTGCCAAAAAATGTGAAATACCTTATTGTTATTATATATTATTGTCATTTCTTTGATTTTTCAATATTATTCTCCTGACTGGTGATAAATGTTTAATAAATACAAAAATATATACGAATAATTCAGTAAACAAATTAACACACAATGTTATGTTATCTTAGTGGTATGTTATGTAATGTTAATGTTATTTTATGTCATGTCGTGTTATATTATGTCACGTCATGTCATGTTATGATGATACGTCACGACCTCACCCAATAATAGCAATCATAACGTGACGTCCACAATTAGAAGTAAGTCATGGAAGATGACTTTGACGTCCCAATGTTCTTGCGTTTCGATTGAAATGGTTCTCCGTAAGAAATAAATGAACTCCGTAATTATTCATGGATTCCAGGGTCCTGAGTTATTTGTGCCCCCTGAACCCGCCAAAACAATGAGCAGGTGCTCCCCAATTTTTCCAATTAAGCAACGCTTTAATGGACTCTTTTATTCATCGGCTACTCGTCCATTCATCAACCATTTTGTCATCGATTTTGTAAATCATTTTTTTAATTTTTTTTATTTATTATTTAATTAATAATTTCTATTTAATTTAAATTGTGATTTGAATCGCAATTGATTAATAATTTAATTGCAAATTAATTTATCACCGAATTAAACTGAATTTGAATTAATTTCTTTTAATTCATCATTAAATCGCGCTAAATTCAACCAGTAATTCACCTTTCTGCAATTTCATTCCGTCATTCATTCGTCACGTGATCCTGTGAAATTACTTTTAACGCTTCCGTTTCTTCTGTTGAGGCGATCTTGTCACCTAATGAATATTTAAATCCACTCCTGTGGACTTCCTGCTATTTGTTTTTATCGTTACAAAAACTATTATGCAAATATTTTTATGCATATATTATGATAATTACCTTTGATTTGCCATCAATTGATTAATTATTTCGTAAGATTAATTACTGTACGATTAATTGCGTGATTAAAAATGATTTATTGTTACCAAGTAGCGTAATGTAATCGATATCAGATCAATGATACCATTTACGATAATGGTTTTTGTTTTCGTTACTTAACTAATAACTATCTTTTTAAAACAATTAATCAGATAATTAGTATTTAAATATATTTATTATTTCAAAATGTTATTTATTCCTGAAGCTCACGCGCACGGCGCTATATAAATGGCATATTATTATTATTATTATTATTATTATTATTATTATTATTATTAAAATGTTATTATTTATAAATGTAAACGAGTTAAATTTGTAACGTTTTTAACGTAATTATCAAAATATATTCATTCCATCAACAAAACGTGAAAAACAAACAATTTACGAATTAAACTTTGAATTGATTTATTGAACTTCACATTTTAAAGATTTAAAAAAAATATAACGTAATATTTTTAAGTAAAAACCGATAAATCATGCGAGATGTTTTTCAATATTTACTCCAAATTCTAATTTAATGTAAGTAATTGAGATGGCAAAAAATGGGGGCATTTGGAGACATGGTCAAGTCCTCTGAAGATCCTTGTCAGAGGCGGAATTTTACTCGATTAATTTATTAAATTCTTACGAAATTAAATATAATTACTATATTTTACGCTCAAATATTCTTAGTTTTTTTATTCCAGTTGATTATTTCGCAAAAATGTTTTTTAAATGATTTTTAGGAGGTTGTTTTCACTTAAAAATCTCATTTCTCAGTATTCCTATTGACGCGAGCAGTCATTTTTCCATCCATCCGTCATTCTGCTTAATTATTCATTATAATTTTCCCTGCCTCGAAATTTCCAGGAATTCTGAGGGAGAAAGAAAAATAAAAAGGAAAACAACTCAAGGCTCTGAAATTTAAAATGCTTCACGAAATTTGAACTTAAAAATTTAAACTTTGAACTTTGAACTTTTAACTCTAAAACCCTGCCTTTCTATCAGTTCTCACGATTTCTTGCTTCAAAGAAACGAAGCATGGAAATGAAAAAGTCTTTCAAAAGATTTTAAAAAGTTATTTTAATGAACAAATCAGTTCCATTTAAATGTTTAAATATTTTCTTGGCTGTTTTTTCTATCCTTTAGTGTTATTATGTTTATTATCTTGTTTGTTTGATATTATGTTTGTTATTATGTTTATATAGTAGTGATATTATGTTAATTTTATCTTTGTTATTTCACTCATATACCATGATATGTTCATTGTATTTATTTATATTTATTATATTTTCATTTTTTTAATTCTTAATTTTTATACTGGTTTTGTTCCTGTTGTTGTTGTTGTTATTGTTGTTGATCCAGCGCAATAATTTCATCAAGTGACGAGGCCGTCTTCAAAACAAGTTGCTGTTTTATCAACAAATGTTCGCTTTAATTCACTTTCAATGTTAAAAATATATATTTATATATTTTATTTGTAAAACAAAAACAATAATGATAATATAATAGTAATATAATAATAATAATAATAATAATAATAATAATAATAATAATAATAATAATAATAATAATAATAATAATAATAATAATAATAATAATAATAATAATAATAATAATAATAAACTAAACACACGTTACCATCAACGTATGATATTGAAGCAGGAGATAGATGGCAATTGCAGGATCTGTGGCAAGGCCCAAGAAACGATAAGCCACATAACGTCGGGTTGCACTGTGTTAGCAGCAACTGAATATTTGCACCGACATAATAAGGTGGCCAGTTACATCCACTGGATTGTATGCCGTGAGCTAGGATGGGAAGTTCCAAAGAAATGGTACGAGCACACGCCCCAAAGTGTGACGAATATAAAAGATTACACCATTCTATGGGACTATGCGATTATCACGGACAGGAAAATATTGGCCAACAGACCTGACATTGTCATCCATGACAGGAGATCCAAGTCTTGCCTGCTAATCGATGATTCAGTCCCGGATGATAAGAACATCGCGCTCAAAGAAGCTGAAAAAATTAGCAAATACAAGGACCTGGAGATTGAAATCAACCGGATGTGGAAAGTGAAGTCTAAAGTCGTTCCGGTAATTGTAGGAGCGCTCGGAACGCTAAGAAAAGACTTTACAAAGTATGTAGAGTTGATACCAGGACGACCAAAGACTTCGGAGATTCAGAAGATCTCCTTACTGGGCACTGCCCACATTCTTCGGAAAGTTCTTGGATGAATTGCTGAGAGCACTGGTAGTGCTCAGCATTCATTCATCACCGGCTGTGAGACCGAGAAGAAGCAGGAAAAATGTGTATAATAATAATAATAATAATAATAATAATAATAATAATAATAATAATAATAATAATAATAATAATAATAATAATAATAATAATAATAATAATAATAATAATAATAATAATAATAATAATAATAATAATAATAATAATATAATACTGTTATTATTATTTATTATTATCATATCATAATATATTATTATTACTATTGTTAATTATTAATCATTATAATACGGTTATTAAGAGACAATCCACTGTGACAATTGCTTAGAAATGAAAGATTTTCGAAAAAGGCGTATTTTTACACGATATAGTTGTGGCATTTATATGAAACCTATATAAAAACACTCCCCTGATCGAGCACTATGTTGTGTCAAAATTCCAAAGCAATTGGTTAAGTACTTTCAGAGAACATTTGCATGATACAAACACACATTGCATTTTTATTTATATGGATTTATGTCCTCCAACATGGACGTCGCACCAAACTCCAGCATCGTGCAAGAAATTGCATTAAAAAAACAATTATAATTAAACGTACACATGTAGAATAAATACCGATAAGATCAAGAAAAGCATCTTTTTGATCGTGAAATTGATATTTTACTGAAATAATTTAAAATAAAATATAAAATTTACGAACAAAATATTTAGTTTATTCTTCATTGACTTGCATCCTTAAAATATTTTCAAGCTTTAACTTAAAACCTGAACTCAGAAATGTTTCACGTTTAAAAGTTAATTTCACTTCAACACTCTCAAATGCAATTTCTTTGACCCCGGTTTTTTGCCAATCCGAGTACAACCATTGAACCACTGAATTTTTGGCTAGATTTTCACACAATTACTGAATAATTATTCGCAAATTATTGAAAAACCGAGGTGAAAATTCGTGTATTCGGTTCAAACTTGGAGAAGGGATGAAGACTCAGAGGAGAAAAGCAAAAGAAAGTCCTCCATGTGTCCTTCAGTCGTTCCAAGGTTTCAGACCGGTTTTCCTTTCAAGAGTTTGAATGATATTTGTTTTGGATTAGGTTAATATTTACGAGTTAATTAACATTATTGGATATTAATATTATTGGATAAGTCCAGTGATTATAAAAATTCATGTAAATTCGTATAAATATTCATATTAATATAAATATTTCATGTTTATTTATACAAATTTGATTAAATAATACTGTTTCAAGCGATAATATAAGTGTAATGTGATTCACTATAAATACAGTAGAACCTACCTATAAAGACGGATAGATTCGGCACGAAAATAGTGTCCCTATAGGCAGGTTGTCCCTTTTGTCAGGTGTCTACGTTAAATTATAGTAAAATATCTTCCTGGAAAAACCTAGGTCAGGCTTCACCCTATTCTCGGGTACCCTAATCCGCGGGCTTTGCTGTAAGTCGTAATACGAAATAAATATAGATAATCATTTTATTTGTTTCGAATATTTAATTAAATAATAATATAATATAATCAATACAATACTATTAATAATATAAATTAACATAATAATTTAATTAAATAATATTTAATAAAATTTGATTAAAGTTTCAATTCGGCTTTGAAGGACTCATATTTGGCAACAAAGCTGGGGATTGGGAGTATTAAAGTCACATTGACGATTCTTTCAGAAATTATGTTGTTATTTTTTTAAATTTTAACTTAATAAAAGTAATTTTTGTTTTGCTTTTTAAATTGAAATTCTAGGATTTTCAGATTTTAAAATTTTAATTTTAGAGATTTTTCAGATTTATCAGATTTTTTTAAAATTTTAATTTTAAAACGGCGAATAACCGTGAAAGAATGTCAATTCAATAACAAGCGACAACCTTTTCAATGGTCTTCAGTCGAAATTGAACTTCATTGTACTTGGATGTTGGTAATGATATCGATGTAGTCAGATGATAAAGATGATGACGACGACGACAACGACGATGACGATGGTGATATCAATGTGGTTGGCTACTGATAATGATACCGTTGTTGTTTGAAAAGGAATTGAAGCTGAGAAAAATTCTCGGTCGTCAGTCGCAAAAGGAACTTCTGGAAACGTCAAATTTGACACCATCTGCAAATAATTTTTGACGAAGCAAAACAAAACATACAACAACAACAACAAGAAAATATAAAACTACATATTTTAAAGATTTTTAAGAAATAAAAATTAAAAGGAAAAAATATTTCGTCGGATGGGGATGAAGAATTCACTTCACGTGGAATTAGTTTCATTAAGGAATGGAAATCGTTTTTGAAGAGGAATGAACATCCACTGGAAAATCCTTGGAAGGGTCCTCATGGTGCGTGTCGGATATGGAATGGGGTGAGGTTGGAGACACGTGCAGTGGAGATGGGCTGGAGATGGGATTCTATGCAGACTTACGAGTTTGGGATGGGAATTTCTGTCCCCATTGTCTCTCTCCAGTTCATGATAAAATATTCTCAAACCACAAAATTTTAAAGTTGTTCGTCGGTATTTTTCTCGACGATTTTTCATTAAATTTGATTTACGACTCGACTTCGTTAGTACTTGCGCGATAAAATCCACGATAGAAATAATAATTGCATGCAACTCAATATTCAATCAGATACTGGCGGGAAGCGTGCAGACGAATGGCCGTGTTAGTTGAATGTAACTTAATAAAATCCTGCGTGATGGGGATATCATATAGTGTTGCTTGTGTATCGATTAACAACTTGATAGGAAATAGCTCAAAATACAAGGATGGATGGACGCTTAGACGGATGGATGGGTGGATGGATGGATGGAAGGACGGATCGAGGGAGGGAACGAGGGAGGGATGGATAGATGAAGGAATTGATGATTTGAAAAACATTGAGCGAGATTCTTTTTCGATTTAAAATGCAAAAAGATGAGAAATTAAAAAAAAATTTTTTGACACTATTTCTCGGAATTAATTGCATATTATCGGAAAATATTCGTAACTGTTTTTGCTCCGCACTAAATAAACTTTGACTTCTATAAAATATGTTCATAATATTTTTTCAAGGCTTTTAGTTTTGGTCGCGCATATTTGCGATTGTATCTTATAAGTCTTAAGAGCACACAACTAATAAGATCTTACACGCATAAAATGTGATATCAATAATATAGTTATAATATATTAGTATTTTGATGTATAGTTATATAATATATCATAATATTATGATTACTTCCTCATAACTTATTTACCTGTATACATTGTATAATACATGTATTATTATAATACATATATAATAGCATGTATTATTTACCTATTATCATAACCATATTTAACAGTTATTTATTTATTGCTTCGTTAATTAATATCGTAATTGTATAATTTGTTGCATAATTGTTTAATTTGTATAATTCCAAAGACCAATTTTAGAAGCAGATGTTCCTTCGGTGTTGACTTCAATGGGTCTTTTCTTTGTTTATTTCTTAAATGTTTTCACTGGAGACTCAACGGATGGCTATTAAAACGTACAAAAGCATTTAATCTTTTTATAGAATGTTAAGTAGAATTTCTTAATCAATTTACGTTATTGTTTAAAAGTAATTTAAGATAATAAAATCCTTAATAATAATTAATTGATTAAAGAATTCAAGTAATAATGTAAACTATTAAAGTGATAATTGAATCGATTTTATCATTTTATTATTGATACATTACAAACAAAAAATTTAATAAAAACTTCCAAATATCTTTTGCGTTGCAAATCATTTTTTCAGAGAGACGCATTATTCATCTTTCATCATTTCTCGTCATCATTTTCATCACCGTTAGGCCTACGAATAGTTCTAGGAGAACAAATGTAGACTACAATGTTACAATAATAATTACAATAATAATAATAATAATAATAATAATAATAATAATAATAATAATAATAATAATAGTAATAATGATGATGATGATAATAATAATAATAGTAATAATAATAATAATAATAATAATAATAATAATAAATATAATCATTATCAAAAACCATTAAAGAAAATAAAAATCATCATCATCATTATTATCCTTCATTTATTTGAAATAAATTATTTTAATTTAAAACATTTATTTATTTTTTTTATGATGTCAACATGTTCCTCTTGTTTTGCTTTAGCAGCACAATTTTTTTTTCTTTTTCTACGGGTTTTCCCTCAGGTGTAACATTAGTACGTTGAGCAAGCGACGTCCAACTTGTAAATATTCATGGAATTAATGAAGCTGTTAATATTTATTGTATTAAAGAGGCTATAAATATTCATCGGATACAAGGGATCGAAGAGGATTTTATTTTTAAACTCCGTTCGAGAACTTGGATCCTTTTTAAAGTTGGATCTCAATTTTCGTAATCAACAAGTCTTCTGGGGACTTGTGCTGTAGAATGCTTTACTTAAGCTGAGGTCAACAGCTTCTGACTGGACAATAACAACAACAACAACAACTACGACAACAACAGCAACAACAACAACGACGATCACGATGACCGACAGCAACAGCAACAATAATGGCACCTCTTGACAGCTATATCGTTCTTGGGAGGGCTATGTTGTCAAAAAAAAATAAATAAAATAATAATAATAATAATAATAATAATAATTCAACTGTTATTACTCCTCTTGTTATATCTCTATACCATCACCTATACCGTCGTCGTCGTCTTCTTCATCATCATCATCATCATCGTCGTCGTCGTCAACGTCGCAGTTCAAAGTTGCCGTGGAAGTCATACCGGAAGTTGCAATTTCATCATCAATTCGAGTTTAAAAGATTTTATTAAACAATTTTATTAATTGATTGATGAGCAAATAATTCCTTAACTTTGACCAAAAGGTTCAGAAGTTTTCAAGCTGATTTTAAGCGACATATTATTTTCAAGCGATGAAAATAACTATTAAATATAATTTATAATGTTAATATCATTTAAATTATGTAATTTTGATTTTAAAAATATTAATATGTTGTAATATTACTATACGTATTTGTATTTGTTTGTTTGTATGTGTTTGTTTGTGTGCGCCATAATATTTTCGTGAAAATATGCTTAGCTTAGCATATATATACACATGTGCACAGTACGTAGACATGTATGTTGGCATGCATGTATGGCGCAGAAGACAACTAATTAATGTTGTTGTTGTTTTTGTTATTGTTGCTGTTGTTGTCTATGGCAATAGTAGAAATGATAATTTTGTTTCTGTGCGTGTGTGCCAAGATGTTACACGCTTCATCGTTACGTTGATCGCTGTTGTCATCATCTTTTCAGCCTCAAAAAGGTCACACAACAACTGCAACAACAACAACAACAACCGAGACTAAACTTCTGGGAGCGATAGCAGCGCAACGATTTTCTTGCCGTTCAAATTAGAATCGTAATTAATATCCGATTAAACGAGCTATTAAAAACTTAATTCTCCCAAATAAAATCTAAAAAATAAAAAGTGATAAACATAAAAAAAAGTACGAGGGTTGTCCACCGACTTGGATTAAATCTGGAAAAAGTGGAGAGCTTTCTATGGCCCTAGAAGGGCCAATTCTGTTGTCCATTGTGCCGAAAGCGTTGAAGAAGACAAATTCGTGTTTAATCTTGTAGCGCACCATCAGCTTCGGTCAATGAATCGATTCCAGCGAAAGGCACTAATTTCCTCACAATAGGATGTCCTCTGAAATATCGCTCACCGGACTGAATTGCTTCATTTCTGTGGAAATTTGAAAATCGTTGACATCGTCATCATGACCACGTTGATTGCAACCATCTATGTCTGTTTCTGCTTCGTCGGATTTACCAAAACTGAAGATGGTGAGATTGGTATTGCATGTATTGTCTTTGTTATTTCCGGTTTTAATTAATTTTATTTAACATCGATTTGTATTTATTGGTTTTAACTGATTTTAATTAGTATTAATTCGTATTTATTGGTTTTAATTGATATTAAATGTAAGCTTTATCGAATTTTATTTTATTTTATTTCAATGACTGTTTATTAAAACTGGTAACGCCATTGCAAAATGAATCCAGCTGTTACCTATTCTAAAAAAAAAAATGCTGGCAATAATTAATCTAAAACTAATAATAATTATTATTATTATAATTATTATATATATATATTATATTGTATTATTATTATAATATATATTAATAATATTGTATTATTATTATTATATTAATATTATTAAATAATAACTATTATTATGATGCTAATAATTGCGTTCAACACCAATAAGAAGGTTTGACTGGAAACGACTCTTAACATTCATTTTTATCTCAACAACATGTTGATATGAAGTTTTTTCTAGGAATTTCACGATTTTATTTTACGATTACGTCGACATTTCTCAATAAATTTCTTGAAAACAAAATCTAAGAAATAAAAGCCAATAAAATTACAAACAAAATTTTAAAAAAAAATTGGCAATAAAAACCGCTTTAAACCTTAAAATTCGAACGTTGGAAAATATTAATTTATAAACAAAACAAAATGCAATAAAACCGGTTGGTTGCATTTTTCACGGTTGACTTGGCACGAAATGAAGTGGTCTGTCGTACAGGTGAGCAGCAGGTGAGTCACAATAACACATGTTGACACATGCTGTGACTGAATGTCATCGAATTTGACCGACGACGTCGAATGGAAGGTTTTTCTTCTGCTTTTATTCTCTCGTCGTTGTTATGCCTTGTAATTTCAAGACCCAACATTTCCGCTGTAGTAATCACGCCATCTTGCGAATGAATGGCGTGATTCACGACATAAATAAAATATATAAAACAAAAGCAGAAAGAAAATCACGTTCCACGTCCTTCCATTCCGATTGGGACTCCAAGACACTCTTGGAATGAATGATATTTACGTCATATTTAAAGAGATCCATAGAAACGAGAAACCCAAATCTCTTCCAAGGGATCGATAAGGCATCAATACGACCCCCCTCTCCTCAAATCCATCTGCTCCCTCCAACCACTCCAAAAAGCATCCTGTCCTTGTTTCAGACCTGTTTTCCAATTCCGGAACTCGTGCCAAAAAAAAAAAACAAGACAGAAACTAAAACTTAGGACCGCTTAAAAAAAAAGAAGACGAAGTCACGGACAATCGAAAGCACGATTGGAGGATCATTGATTCTCAGGAGATTCGAGGTCTCAGATACCTGAACTTTCGCCAGGACATGGAACATCACGCATTCTCCGGAATCTCTTTATCCGTCTCTTCATCTCGGGGGAGATCGTGAGATGCGAGTGAGTGAGACGGAGCATCAATAATTTCTGCCGGTGATTTGTCGGAGAACAATCGAAACACGAATACACTGGACATCGGTGAAGATGAAGATGACGACGATGATGAATGCAACATGGCGATGACGTTGATGATAAGGATGATGATAACAATTGTCACTATGTTGGACCTCACAAGATGACATTTGAGAACATAGACACTCAAAAGCTTAAAGATCTTTGAAAGAATGATTTTTAAGGGATTTTTCATAGAATTGATCAAAATCTAAGCTGCTAACATAAAGAATAAAAAAAAAAGGATTTTTGCGAAATAAGACATTTGTCACGAAAATATCACGAATTTGGTGAAATTGAAATATTATTTTAAATAAAATATCGATGCAAATAATGACTTTGAGATACAAATGAAAAACATTCACTGGCGTAATTGATATTACGTCGTCATTGTTATCATCATCATCACCGTGGCCGTCGTCGTTATCGTTTTCGTCATCATCATCGTCGTCGCCATCATCATAATTGTCATCATGATGATTCATCGTCGTTGTCATCATCATTGTCATCGTCATCGTCGTCATCGTCATCCGTTATCACCACATCGTCGTAATCATCGTCATCCGTCATCGTCATCGTCATCACCACATCGTCGTAATCATCACCATCATCATTCACACATGTTTCACTGCAGATGCCACATCTCCTCATTTCTTTCCTTACGGAAGACAACACTTCGAAGGTTGTTATTATTAATTATTATAATTAATTATAATTTATTTATTAATAATTACTTGTCATTAAATATTGGAAACAATTCTTTTAATTTCCACGAAGCTAATTTCATCAGAAATGCCTAGAATCTCTGTTAATTTCTGTTCAAACCTTAGGGAGAAGATGGCGAATTATATTATTTTTACAATTAACCAATGTTATAATTTATTTAATTTCTTAATTTGTTTTTAATTCGTAATTAATTAATTATTTATTTATTACAAAGAAACCCTGGCGAGACTCAACAACACCCTTCCGAAAAGAAAACGAAGTAAGGATGAAAGACGGGATTAATTGTCACCTTAAGTCACGTCAACGTAGTCAATTATAATAATTAATCAGTAGAATAATAAGTTAATCAGTAGAATAATAAGTTAATCAGTAGAATATTATAATAACTATTTATCAATCTATTTATCTACTTGCTAATAAGCGATTCCTCTCCTTCTGCTATCAGTCGATGGATATTTGCAGAGCTCCAAATCGAGACGTCGGCGAACCTGTTCGTCGAGAATTTGCACACGACTAGGATTCTTGAAACGGTTCATTACGTCACAGATGCCAAGCAAATGACGGACTTTTTCTGGTTCAGAGACTCGGGAATCCGAATTAACGTCGGACTGCAGAACGTCCAGGTGAGATCAATTCAGGTACATCTTGATGATCGCTGAAGCATTGGAATGGCAATCCTTCGAGTCTCGTAGCATTTCCACCCCGACTTCCACCCCCTCTCCCCACCCCCTCTCTCCAACCACCCTCTCTCCCCAACCACCCCCTTTTTTCCTCTCCAAACTTCATGGAATTTCCGAGCGATTTAAAAATAACTCTTCTACTTGACCGCCGTTTTTGCTCTGACCACGGAAGCGTGGCTTCTGATTGGTTGTGAAAAAGTGGAGGGAATGAGTGAAAAGAAATGCAAAATTAAAGCTTTAAAAACTAATATATTTTATAATTTATTTTTGCCAAATATTTGAATTAATTTGAATTTTCAAAAATTTAGTTTTGGCAATAAAAAGTTAATTCAATAATTTTTAACATTTAAAATATAAATAAAATTTAAATTTTGATGCTAAAAAAAATACTCTTAAAAAATTAAACAATCGTTCTTTAAGCGAATTAAGTTTCCATTAATAAATTGCTAAATTTATCACATTTAAATATCAAATATTAAAAAATCGAATTAAAAAAGTGAGAAAGACCGAAAGTTTATTTCAGAAAAAAAGGTCGAGCAAAAACTTGAACAGGTCATGACCTTTGACTTCGACAGGTCATTCCAGTGTTCAGGGAGGTCGACCATGCGGGAGATTCGGAGTTTGAACTCACAAAACCGGTGAACCTTGACCCCAGATCTGATTGGCTCAAGAAGAGTTTTACTAAAATTACTCAGCACCTGTGCAGGTAATTCATTGGTGGATTTCAATCAATCCCAGTCCTTGATTTATTTGGATGTTAATCGTAAATAAATTGATAAAATAATAATAATAATAATAATAATAATAATAATAATAATAATAATAATAATAATAATAATAATAACAATAATAATAGTAATAATAATAATAATAATAATAATAATAATAACAATAATAATGGTAATAATAATAATAATAATAATAATAATAATAATAATAATAATAACGATGATAATAATATCAACAACAAACTTATAAGAAAAGATTTTGTTCTAATAAATCACCGACTAAAGAAAATCCTGAAAAGCTGAAATATTTTAATTTTTATTAAATAATAAAATTTTGCAGGAAATAATTTCAAAGAATTGCACAGAATCGTTTCAACTTATTTATTGGCGCAATAAAATCCTGCCATTTTTTTGATCTTGATGCAAGACATACGCCCCGAAAAGAGACGTTTGAACTTTGAACTCTGAAAGGTCAATGCTTAAGTGCTCCCGGACATGCGACAGTAATTTTTCCATCGCCATAACAACAACACCTACAACAACAGCAACAACACAAAGCCGTTCATGTCGACACGATTAACATAATTTATTCATGACATATTTGAAATGCCGTAATAAATTTTTAATGCTGGAGCAACGTAACAACGTCATGTTGTACATCGCACCAGACGGACCAGCATAATGAACGAATGCTGTTTTCAAATTTTAATTATTATTATTATTTAATATTATTTATAATATTTTAATAAATAATATATTTTTATTTTAATTGTTATTATCATTTAATATTATCTATAATATTACAATAAATGATAAAATATTTATGTTATATTACTGTTAATTCCAAATATTATGATAAATAATATAATATTTATTATGAATATTATGAAACTGAGAGCTTTAAATGGCTTCAAGACATTTCAAAAACATACTTTTAATTGCTTTCATGTAAATGGAAATCCATGTCGGTGACAGTTTTTTTTTTTTAATTCTTGCAATTTCCTAATTTCTCAATTTCAAGAATTTTCGGAAACATTTAAAAAAGAAATTATTTATTTATTTATTTGTTATAAAGTTTTGGTGAATTAATTTAATTTTATGATTTAATTCTTTGCTTGTAAACAATGTCTGATATGGTCATCGTCTTGAAATTTAATAGAGAAAAAACTAAATTTTAAAGTTAGCAAACAGAAAAAAATGATGACGACGACGACGACGATGGTGATGATCAGACGAGATGATCTGAACATAAATTTTATTTCGACGCAGATAAATTCATTTCTCAATTGACTGAGTTTATTTCATTTTCTTGTAATTTTAAGGCAAATAATGAGTTATTCACCGTTAATTTCAAATTAATTCTCTTCTATTCTTTAAAATTGCAATTTGGTAAATAAATAAAACGGTAAATAAATAAATAAAACATTAAATAATCGATACGATATCATCCAACATCTGCATTCGCATTTATTTGCAATCTTCGCCAAATCTTTGCACTTCAGAAGAGCCACACATCCATGATATTCTGGTTTACGCCTTTTATCTTGGGCCGCTTCCTGGCGAGAAATTGCGCCAAATTGCCAACAAAAGGCGCAAGAATTGCAGACCACTTTGGAAGCTTTTACGACTTGAAATATTTTCCGAGTGCCACCCCGAAACTCGATGGAACTCTCCAGCTCCATTAGATGTAACTGTAAAATCTCAGATTGAAACCACAACTCAGACATTAAATTAGATCCTTCGAGGTTTATAGAGTACCAAAAGGGGAAAATTAACAGCTCATGCCATTTGACCTTTAACCCGCTCTGGCCACGGGCGTCCATTAAAACCCCAGCGTAGGTATGAAGCAACCATTAAGTGCAATTTGATCCAATATTTCTTTAAACTCCCAATGGATAACTAAATGCATTTTTTTGAGTTTCGCTTTTGACTTTCTAAATCGCGCATGTGTCTTCAATCTGTCATTTCAGGAGTCAACAATTTCAGAATGTTTTTATTGTTTTTCGTTCTTATTATTATTATTATTATTAATTTAATTTAATTTAATTTTTGTTTAATTTATAAGAATAAAATTATGCAAAAAAATGAGCTTGAATTAACTTTGTTTTTGTCCGCAATTGAATTATTGCCAAATTAATTAGTTTCAATTTTGCATTGCTTAATGATGTTTGCATTTCTGACTTTAATTAAATCAAGTCATTACATGACGTATGCCTGTCAAAGTAACGACTAATATACCTGTCACACGACACGATAATAACTTCATGAGATGATACATCCTATGTATACTTATATGATCATATATCCCAAAGGCCCATATACATGTATAGTCATGATATATCTTACACATGATGATACATCCTATACGTAATACATGTTCGTATGGCGTACTACTCATAAATCCCAAACAAAAAATACGCGAGGGAGCTTAGTCCCGTAGTGGAACGCAAAAAGTGAAAAAACGAAAATGGATGGATGGAATGTAAAGGAGGAGTTAAAGTTCAGAAGAAGCAAAAACCCTAGAAGCAGACAAATTGTGATCTACTTAGTTTGCACAATCATTTGTTTTTCTATAATTCCTGCACTCGGTCAACTATTTAAACGAATTCTGATGTATCTGTTTTTAATATAATAATAATAATTATTATCTATCTTATTATTATGTTTGTAAACTATAATCTATGCTACTGCCTGATTTCTATTTGTGTCTCGTGGAATCGACATTTGTCCTTGAACTTTCGTCTAATTTACTTTAAAGAAAAATGATGTTTTTCGTGGATCTTCAAGAATAGCATTTTATCAGCATATTGTTATTGTTATTATTATTATTATTATTATTATTATTATTATTATTATTATTATTATTATTATTATTATTATTATTATTATTATTATTACCTTTAGGGAATTTACAATTGATTTAAACAAATTATTTGATCAAATAAATTAAACAAATTTGACCTAAAAAAATCCGGTGACTATGACCCTACGACGATGACTATGATGACGTTGAAAGCGACGATGACGGTGACGTCGTTGTTAATGAAATCGAAACTCTGGTCTGAATGGTTGACTGGCGAATGAAAGTCGTAAGTAACGACCGAGCGCCTCTGTTAATGAAGTTTCATTTTAAACTGCAGATTAAAAAAAACAAAACAAACAAACAAATAAAAACGCAGTTACTTTTGAACAAATAAGATGTCAACTTGACACGAGAAACTGTTGCTGTGAAGTCCCTCGCCGTCCTCGTCGTCGTTGTTGTTGTTGTGTTGTGTTGTGTTGTGTTGTTTTCGTGTTGTTGTTGTTGTTCACCTCGACTTTCAACTTAAGAAACACTGTTTCTTGCGAATCAACTGGATTTTGACAAATTCATGAATTTGTCTCCCAGGATTACTAAACCCATTCATTAATTTTATTCATATTCAGTTCGTAACGACAGCATACATCGTCTATTAATTAAGTAATTATTTAATTAAAATTACTTTTAGAATATTTTTTAAAGATATTTTTAAAAATTCAGTCACTAGTTGATTAGTTATAACTACCCAATGTGATCACAACAAAGGATTTTAAAAAAAATATCTTCAAAGGAAGGGGACACCTTGCAGCCGAATTCATCGAAGCGTGGCATGTTTTTAAAAGCAACGAATTGGAACACCGGGAGGCTGATGGATACCGACCATGGAGAAATATTAATGAAGCTAAATGGAAAAGTTGATGGTCCTGGTGATGATGATGAAGAAGATGACGATGATGATTGTGATGACGTTAACGATGACGGCGATGACGACGACGACGATGATGTCCTGTGATTAAGAAATACATGGAAGATGGAATGAAAGAGAAAATTGTTGATGGCACGAATGATGAATGAACCATGCATCATGGATGAATGAATCATGCATCATCTGAGTGTATCATCCAATCAGAGCACGAATAAAAGGACTTAAAAACTCAAAGAGATGCTAAGCAGAAAAGATTGATGGCACCAATGATTGATTTCAATTCAACTTGGCCTAAAATATCCTTTCATTCTGTCAGTCCGTCCATCCATCTTCATATGCCTGTTGCTTCATGTTGCGGGGTTCATTGGAGAGCCACGAATAAGTTTAAAGTTTATCGTCAAGGTTTTCTTTAATTTAACTTTAAGTTATTAAAATATTAATTATTGAAATCATTAACTTTAATTAATTAAATTTGATAATTTAACTAATAAAAGACTAAATTAATAAAAATAAAAGATGCCGGGAAAAAAAAGAATTTCGATGGATTTATAAATGGCCCATTATTGCGTTATTTACTTAAAATTATTTATTATTTATTAATTTTGCATTATGTTTCTTTAATAAGCATAATCCAGGCAGGATTGAAAGATAAAGACTCTTAGGTTGATAAAGACTTCCACGAAGGCCAGCTAAGTAAATGCCACGTTAAGAGAGCCATGTTTCTGCCAGAATCCATTACCACGATGCCACGGATCGATCTAAGAACATATGAACAGATGAAAAAATAAACTAAAAGTAAAAAAACAAAATCAACTCGGGAAAACAAAACGAAATGTTCCCAAAATGCTTCCAAAACGCATCCATCCCTCAAGAGACGACTAGGCAGATTCATCTGGAAAGAAGTCGTTGGAAGCAACAACAAAACAACAACAACAACATCAGGAGACCCGATAATGCGACGTGGACTCCGTCATCGTTTAAATCCGAACGCGAGCTTTGTTATCATACGTAGAATATATCGTAGATGGCGTCTCCGTCCGTCCGTTATCGTGGTGATGATGACAATAATGGTAATGACGATGATGATAATGATGACGATGACGATGACGATGCTAGCGATGAAAGTGAAAATTTCTTTGCCGAATTCTTCAACGATGCTTCAAATTGTCATGATAATAATAGCGAAAGTGATGAAGATTTCCATGGTAGTAATGGCGGCGATGATGATGATGACGATTATGACGTTGAGGATGATGACGATGAAGATGATGACATGATGATGTTGATGATAATAGCGAGTGCCATGATTAGTGGTGAAAATAAAGACAGAAATTGATAATGACGACACCGTCAGTGATAATGATGTCGTTGATGACTGCTGAGCTAATAACGAATTCAACCAGAATCTGGTCGGTCAAATTATGACAAATGATCGCCTGCCTCTGGCATGGAAATGTAAAATCGGTGCTCAGAAATGGATTTTGCCGTCTCCAGAATAAACAGCTTATATTGATTTAATTTCTTGAAAATTTATTATCACTAAAAAAATCATTTTCACTAATATTATCACTAAAAATCAGTTTATAAAAAGTGATTGACAAGTGCTACAACAACAACAACGCGGCAACAACAATAACACCACCACCAACAACAATATAACGTAATATAATAGAATAACATTATTATTATTATTATTAATTATTAAATAATAATATTATTATTATTAATGTAATTACATTCTATTTTCGACAACCGAGGAACCCAATACCCGAGAAGTACCGGTTGAATGTGGAGGTCTTCAAGGACAGACTAACGTCGGCCAAGACTGGTGTTTGTGACTCGGAGAAGCTGGAGAAGGGTGAATGTCCACTTTCTGTTGGAGCTGGTGAAGAGTTTGTTGCCAGGTCTTTGGACGACCCTTGCATCAGATTGGTTCGATTGTTGTTAAATTGTCTTCCATAAAAATTCTAATGATTATTTGCTAACCTTAGCCTTGTAATTATGGATTAATTGTTAGTTTAGTGAAAGTATTTAGCTGGAATTCGATCAGTTAGAAACAAATTATATTCAAGTAATTATGTCACGATTAGTGACACAATTAATATTATTATTATTATTTATGTTTATTTCCAAGATGTTTATTACGGTATTATAAACAAATTCATCAGTTGCTTAACCGGTTGATTACTGTTAATTAACGAACTATTAAAATTAATTAATAAACTCAGAATGTAACTTGATTTAACTTGATTGTCTAAAGAATAAATAACAAAATGTCTCAAAGTCCTTGCTAATAAAGCCGTCAGTTTTTCCATAACTTTTCACTTTCCACGCCTTCCTCAGACATCGGTGAGACACGCATCCTTATTTATGACACCAATTTTGGTTGATTTCAGAGTGTTTTATCGTTTTATCGTCTCCTCCTGAAAATTAATTTAAAAATCATTTGAGTTTCAAAATCCGTTTCTGATCGAATGCTTTCATTTTATCTGCGAGTCGCTGTTATGTTTACCGATTCGTTTCTATAAAAAGAATTGAATTGAAAAGTTCATGCTTAATTGAAATGAATTTCTCGTGTTCTTTCGGTGTTTCTCGTGCATTTCATTGACGGATTGTGTTCTTCTTATCTCTCAGAACACTTATCCGAGCCGCTTGAGTAGCGCCAACAACAGCATCGTCTGTCACAGCGATACCCGACTCTTCACCACGGTCTTCGGCTTCCAATCCCCACCCGTCCGCACGTCCCATCCAGATTCCAAAAGGTGCAAAACCGCCCTTCAGAAATGCCACAAATGTCTCGACCACGACCACTGTCAAAACGAAGGTACGTTTTGGGTTTCTCGGGTTCATTGTTATCGTTGCTCTTGTTCGTGTTTGTAGAAGCCGTTCTTATTGGCAGCTGCCAGCGTTAGGAAATGAGCAAACACCATCGTTCGATATCATTTTTCAGCGCCAGGATAAAAGAGAATCTAAATTCTACCAAATCGATTCCAAACTTCTTCGGGGATTTTTAGCTTCCCGTCATTAATTTGGACTTAAGAAACTCTGAATTAATTTTTTCCACACATCTGTTGACCAAAATCCATAATCTTTGAATATCTCAGAATATTATATTTTTACCAGTTATTAAAAACATTTCAAAGCTCATTCAGACGATGGCAATCAGCTATAAAATACCTCCTGATATAACTGTCAGATACAAACTCCCAAGGGATTATTTAGACTCATTTAAAAACAGAATTATAGCCAAATTAAAAAAATTGTCAAACAAAAATCTGGTTTACAAAACAATCATTTAATCGCACGGCATGATTTAAGAGACTGCTTTTGGTGCTTTTGATTTTCATTTTCACCGTTATTGCAGTTCGTTTCATTCATTCTTTCAAGTTATATTCTTCTGCTATATTCGATTTTTTATGGTCAACTCTATGAAAGCTTCGCTCATTTCAGGCTATTATTGATTTTTGCGGGCTTTCAGATGAAGTTGAAAGGTCATGTTGCCAAGTGGACTGCCACAATTTGCCCGAATGTAAGGCAGCCTTCAGTTCTCGCTGCATTCGTCCAAACATTGATTGTGCCTCAGGTTTGATGACACCAAAGTTTGCCGAGGTCATTCATCCTCTCCAGGTGTGGATTTTTCTGTCTTTTTTTTTCTATTCCAGGTGACGTTCACCGCTTCACCATACAACCGATATTCCATCTCCACTCCGGCAATGGAACTTTCACTTCTTACAGATGCCACCTTAAGCGGATTTATCCTCTGGAATTATACCAGGTAATTGTTTTTCCATTTGCAAATCAAGGTGTGGAATTTAATAAATGAAATTGAAACTAAAACTGAAAGTATATCGTTGACACTAGTGCGTCCATTTAATAAAATGTTCTTGGAAAATGCAAAATTTTTGAAATTATTCGAGGAGCAAATTTCGCTCGCTGTTGTGACCATGACAAATGTTAAAGAAATAATTAAATAGAAATTAATTAATTATTAATTATCAAATTTATACTTCAGGTGTGGTTCTATGTGACCGTTCCAAGCGGAGACATCGATTCAAACATCTCTTTCGAGACACCACGTGTCCACTTCAAAGCAACACTCAGCGACTCTGGAAAACGTCAGTTTCAATTTTTGAGCCTCGAACACGACTTCGGCATTGGTCGGGACAAAGATGACGTCATCCTCGAAGCGGACGTCAACCTGGATAGAATCGTGGAAGAAGAAGGAGAGAAGCACGGACGTTTTTCCATCACATCTTCCGATGAATTCGAGCACATGTTCCGGGACGATTCGTATCCTTCCAGAGGCACGGTGAATACTTTCGTCAGGGACATTAGATTCACGAAACCTTTTGCCTACAGCTCCTCGACTTGGAGTAAGGACGGCTGCGATAAAGACATGAATCTCGTAAAGCCACTTGACTCGGCCGAAGAAAGAGACGTCAAAATCAGTTCAAAGCAGGAAGTTAATGTCATGAACGAAGGCGCCAAGAAACCTCTAGAGTACCTGCTCAAGTCTGTTGATAATCCCCCTTTCATCAGGCTGTCAGTCCCAGGTGAGCCTTGGAAAGCACTCTCTGCGGAACTGAAATTCACTTTCATGAACACGTTTCACGACCGTTTCGGCCCGGAAATGTTGCAACGAATTGCTTCGTCATTGAAATTTAGTGCCGCTGTCATGGAAACGAATGATACAAAAAGCTAAAATAAACAAAGACTCCATTCCACTAATTGGTTCCGCCTCAATTCTGCGTTGCTTTTAAATTTTTTAGTGACAAAGCAGGCTTGTTTATTGGCATCTGTGGTTCGTTTGTTATTAAAGATTGTTATAACCATTTAACTTTAAAGTATTATTGTTTATTTATTTTTTTATAATTTGCATGAGTACTTGAGACCACTATTATTAATTATTGAGACTATTAATATTATTGAGACTATATAATATTATTATTATTACTATTATTATTATTATTATGTAATTATTTTATAAATATTATTAATTTTTATAATAGTAATAATATTTGTAATAATAATAATATTATTATTATCATTATTATTATTATTATTTTTAACTAGTATTATTAAGTAGCAATAGTATCATCAGTATCACAACGTATTATTACTATGAATTAATTGTTTGGTTCTAGGATCTTTGTAACAAAGACTGAATTGCCAATTATCAAGAAGTACTTCGTTTTGTATGTTTTTATTAACAAAAAAGAGAAAATGAAGTGTAAACAAAAAATTTGAAGTTCACCGTTTCTGTTTGCTTTCACCTAAAACAACTTAATGCGGAGTGAATTCGTAGGTCATCACTTTCAAACTAATCCAACTTTTCCAAGCCCTTGCCACGGATTTGTTTCAGGAACATCGTCCGTAATTCGCTGGTGGTTCTCGAGGGAAAATGTTTCGCTTCTCTTCAAAGAAACCCTCCAAGTTTCCCTGACGTCTGAAGATTCGAACCGATTCTGGAAATTCTCTTTCAATGGTAAATTTTATGCCGCTCTGGTCTTCCGGGGAATTTTTGGGTCGGTGTTTTATGGCCACTGCTGTTATAAAACGTTTTCGGCCACTTACGTGTACCATGTCATTGGATTTTAATGTTTCACTTAAGTTACTTACAATGTCGAATTAAGAACGAATTCTTGTAATTATAAGTTCTTTTTATGAAATTTGAAGCGTATAAGTCATACGTTGTTGCGAAATGCAGCAATCTTTAAAAAATGTCATTATTACCTGATCCATTATTATTATTATTATTATTATTATTATTATTATTATTATTATTATTATTATTATTATTATTATTATTGATATTATTATTATTATTGTTGTTATTATTATTATTATTATTATTATTATTATTATTATTATTATTATTATTATTATTATTATTATTATTATTATTATTATTATTATTATTATTATTATTATTATTATTATTATTGTCGTTGTCATCGATCTATCAATCAATAAATCTCGTGGTGCCTTTCTCTAAAACAAGTAAATATAATATATAAAGGTCGTCCGACTTTATTACGTTTCGCATTCATAATTCAGAACCATAATTTTTTATGGCTTTCTTTTTTACATCCAGGTCAAATGTCGCAATAGCTGACTTCGCATATAACCTATGAGATCGTGAGACCATAAAGTGTAAATGTGACACGTGTGGACTCAAGAATTATAAATTATAGTTTATGAAATTATTCATAAGTGACATTTCAATATCTTTTCCACAAAGCGGCCATCTCTTCACAACAACTTATGCAAAATTCCGACTAAATTTTTGCGGTCTGAATCATTTCCTTCATCTTCATTCGTAATGACTGTTGATGAAATAAACAGGTCACATGACGAATTGTCCGGCCTATCTGGGACTGACGATAAACGATCTCACAGAGTTCGAGGAAGTTGCCAAACTGGACATCCTGGTATCATGTCCTCAGTCCTTTAATGTGATTGTCCACCTTCCTAACTGGAGTCACAGAAGTGAAAAGACATTCGAGGTCGTTCTTGACGATTCCCACCGAGAATATCGAGTCTATCTTAGTTCGACTCGTGTCGAGTTCAAATCCCAGTCTGAACCACCAAAAATCGAACACCCAGCAGTTTCTTCTATCGACACGGAGCTACGGGAAACCGCTCAGCTTATATCATCCGTCATGTACTTGATCATCGCAGTTTGGATTGTTTACATCGTCGCCAACACCGCCGGACGCTATAATTTCTGCTGTCGAGAGAGCGCAGAACGACGTTGCGTTGACGTCATCTCCATAAGAGAAGCACAAAATGATGATCTAACCACTTCCAGAAGACCATCGAAACAACTGGTCGTGACTTATTGCTCGAATCACGAAGAGAAAGATCAGTCACTCGGTCGAAGGAAGTTCATCTCCTGTTACATCATCTTTAGAGTCGTTTTCATCGTCCTCTTTACTTTCACAGCATCTTTTTTCCTCGCTTACATCTGCCTTCCTTCAGTTTTTGAACCTAGGAACCAAACGGCCGTGAATTGTTCCGTAAAAGGCATTCATTTTCACGACTTAAAAACCAAGAAAATCATTGACAAGGAAATGAAATTTTGTGAAAATTACGTCGAAGGTTTAATAGAGGAATCGGAGGAATCTTTGAGAAAATTGGAAACGTTTTCCGACGAATATTTCCTTCGGGTGAATAAATTTCCTTTAAATGATCCTTACCAGCGATTACTACGAGGGACGTTTAAGCAGTTCTTGCGTGATTTGGAGAAATCTGCAAAAGAACAATTGTCCGGGATCGTTTCCAAATTAGAAAAGAATGCCAGTAGTTTCAGGTCGAGCATGTTTGCCACTCCCTGGCTGTCCTACTTGAGGACCTTGATACGTCATCAACTGGCCTTTAATGGAGAAAGTGAAAAT
Source organism: Hirudinaria manillensis (assembly GCA_034509925.1). Lineage (NCBI taxonomy): Eukaryota > Metazoa > Annelida > Clitellata > Hirudinida > Hirudinidae > Hirudinaria > Hirudinaria manillensis. The sequence continues at coordinate 4,565,719 of CM067538.1, read as the reverse complement.
AGAGAATCATCACGAATAGAGGGAATGTTCGTTACTCACACCCCTGGAAATTATAACTCATTCCTCGCAAGGTGAGTGCAATTTCATTCCATTATTGTCGAACATTCCTTGTCTTAAGTGGCTGGCAGGCTGTTGATGGATGAATAAATTTCTACGGCGTGTTAAATGAATTGCAAGGCCACACCGGAAAAATTTGCATTCTATGGAAGTTTTTTTTATGAAGGGGGGGAAGGGGAGAAAAGGGGGAAAGGGGAACTAACGACTGGAATGTTAACTTTTTTGTGACTGCTTTTGAAGATAGAATTCAGGGCTGGAATATCGCTGGAAAGATCCACCTTAGAGTTACAATTATTTTAATAGTTTTCTTAGGAAAAGAAATTCATTGATTTAGCTATTCTTAGCTCAAATTTGAAAGCCATCTTCCTAATCCCAGCCATCAACATTTTCATTAGCACCACGTCCTAGGCACATCACCAGCGACAAAATATTAATGATTGCAGAGTGCAAAATTATACGGAAAGCGAACGCTCTGAAAAGTCTCATTACGTCACATTGGAAGGGCGGAGTCGAAATGCTTTCATTTCCAGCAAGTATATTTCGAGTCTTCCAAGTTCCGTGCTCCAGTATTCGGAGGAGTTTTCGGGCGGCACAGGCGTCTTTGAGAACCTCGGCGTCGTCATTTTCGATTCCTTTTCGGAGGCCGTCAAGTCATCGTTCCTCCTTCCTTTGGTGATCATCTTCGACTGCTTCCTCATCTTTATCCGTCTCAATCGAATCGGAGATGTTACAGCGAAGATAAAAAGATCAAATGATCGATTCTTTGCCGAGAGCAGGGACCCCTTTCAGTTCCTGCATCCATCAAATCCACCTGTCGCGAACTCTTCGTCAAATGAGGCGACGTCGTCGGAGTTTAAATGTCAAGATGGAGGCAAAGGGAACAGTTCCGCCCTCTGCGACACTTCTCCGAAGTCAAAGGTCGCCACCTTTTCCTCGTACGAGAGTCTCGTTCAAAAATCGAGTTCCGGAGTTAAATCTTCATTTAACGTCGCTAGATGTCCGAAAGATGTAAGAATTTATTGCGACCGATGGTCATTCGATGAGACACGAGGACATTTAGTGACTCTGAGAGTCCGAACCCATTCCATGCCAGGAGAACCCGATCATCTTAAAAAACATTCTCTAGAATGCGGGAAGGAATTGAAGAGGAGCGGTAGGAAAGGTCGCGTGATGGTCCGTACGGTGGTGAAATTCGTTTTCCTCATGTTCTCCACAAGCGTCCTCATATTCTTCATCATCATCCTCTGGCTGGTCTTGGAAAATGTTCTTGTGGTGCTCGTAGATTTCGACCGTCTTGAAATCCTGATAAATGACGGGGACCTTTCTCTCGCCAATCAGAACGATCTCTCGTCTGATTTTCAACTTTCCGTTCGTAATTCCAGTGAGAAATTCCTGTCGGAAATTTTGACACTTAACGAACTGATTCGATCAGGTGAGGAATTAATTCCCAGATATTTTCTAGGTTATTTTTTTGTTTTAAATTTGAATATGTGGCCAAAATATTCAACATTTCTTAGAGAAATGGTGGTTCATGGTCATTACCTTTTTGAACATTTAGACGCTCAGATTCACATTAGTTTCTCAAGTAAGAAAATTACCTTTCAGTTCAAGAAAATTACATGCTCGAGTTGAAATCGAAAGATGATGAACTCCAAAAACTGTCAGATCGATTCGAGAATTTGATGCTCAAAAATGGAAGAAAATTGTTCACTCCAGATGGCAGGACGGAGCCGTCATTTCAGTCTTCCAAGTGCCTTCATTGCCAGGTGCATGTCCCTCGATCCACCCTGATTTGTCAGTGCAGCTTCAGGGAAGATGGCGAACCGTCACCAACGCTTCAGACAAGAGCCATCACCTGTCATTGGAGTTTCGTTGAAAATTTGAAAATGTTTTTCAGCAAATTCCTAGAAAGCGGCAAAACGTTTTTTTTAATCTGCACCACCGCAATATGGTTGGAGTCGATCGTGAGGCTGTCGTTCGTACTGATTGCCGGAAAGTTCCAGTCGACCAAGACGGACTGTGTGATCCAAGTTGTCAAGGCTGCCTTAAACAGTGACTTTGAGCAAAACAAATCGGATGTTCGAGCCGAGATTCCATCGAATACTTCCAGGGAAGCTAAGAATGCAGACCTCTTCGTCATTGAGTTGAACAAACCTCTGGCCAACTGCAATGACAATCACGCCAGAGGTGAAACAACGGCTCTTCGATTTTCAGAGACAAAAGTCTGACGTGCAAATGGGACTTGAAGAATGAGTGGCAGGATGAATCTTTCCTTGAAATGTGTCCGTTGATTCTAAACTTTAGAAGACTAGAAATTCCTTATTGCGTAAATTTTTGTTATCGTCGAAAATAATTATCTTTATCCTCGCTATATGATATTTGTATTCGTAATTTTGAAATAAAATACTTAGAAAATATTTAGGAAAAACCAAAGAGATTCGTTTTGTTTTAAAATAAAAAGCATGAAAAACCTCTGGCGAATCTCTAAAAATCTTCCGCGAACAAAAATAAATGACTGGAAAATAAGAATTTAAATCAGGATTTATCCGAAAATTATCTCGAGTTATTTTGGCGAACGTAGGCGACTTTAAGGAGAAAAAAAACCTGATTAAAAGTTAATTCGCCTTTTGTTGGCCTGAATTTGTGTCAGGGTTTCTTGTGTGGTCCACGCTATTAACTCCAAATTCGGTCTCATCATCTTTCAAAGTCCCTCAACGTCCAAATTGGTAACATTCAGTGCAACTCGCTTGTTCATCATCATCATCATCATCATCATCATCATCATCATCATCATCATCTACTGTCACATTTTCCCAACCACCACCACCATCATCATCATCATCTCCGTCATCGTCCTTATGACCTTCGTCAATATCATGACATCTTCATCGTCGTCGTCATCATCATCGCCATCATTATCGCCCACCTTCTAAACTTCTAAAACCTTATGAATACGTCAGAGTATCACCCAGGCATGGATCGAATGAAGTCGGTGACAATTGAAATCAACACGTGGTTCATTGATTATCTCATCGATAACGGACCCGCTTCGGTAAAATATTTAATCAAACTTTGCCAGAATATGGAGAACTCGGGTCGTGCTGATAAGGACGACAAATTCAATGGAACGCATCAATCACTCCTTGATCCGATATCATTATCACGATTGCCATCATCGTCGTCATCTTCGACATCATCGTCGTCATCTTCGACATCGTCGTCGTCATCACCATCACCATCACCATCATCACCATCATCATCATCATCATCGTCGTCGTCGTCATCGCCGTTATTTCGCCCAGTTATTTGTTGGGATGTTTTCCACCAAAATATGAAACGCGGTGAGAAGTTGATTAATGGTGCCATATTCTCAAGTGTTCTTTGTCCCCTTCAGATCACTGCGAATTTTATAACGCTGCTGGTAACGAGGATGATGAAGATCACGAAGATGGCGATGACGACGATGATAATAATAGAGGTGATGATAATGATGATTATAATGGAGGTGATGACGGGAAAGAGAGAGAGTTGGCAGTGACCGAAATTTAGCGGTAAACAATAGCGTTCGTGATACAGATATGAAGATTTCGTCAGATGAAAGTTGCAGAATGCAATCAAACGCAAGAATAAGATTAAATTTAAATTAATAATTTTAATTCCGTTGTTGTTGCTGTCGACGTTGTCGCTGTCGTTGTCGTCGTCCTCGTTGTTGTTTTTGTTGAATGGCTCTGGTTGTTTATGTTATTAACGTGGTTTGTTTCCTCCATTGGTATATCGGACTGATATCGCCTTCTCAAGTAAAGACATCCAATAATCAAGTTCATCTCGATTTATTTATACTCGCGTGGGAATTCCAGGATATGAAACCAATGCCTTGTGACTGAAAAATAAACATGATCAAGATGGAAAAGCATCATTCTTTCCGTCAATCCACTTATTATTATTATTAGGTTGTTTCAACTTTCAGACCATTGTGTAATTCATTTATTGATAAATTGTAATCGATTCTATTTCAATAATCAATTATGTTGAGCGATATTAACGTTGCAAAAAAAATTTGATCTGAAAAATAATATATACATGTGGCTGTTTTGTTTATTATTATTATGAACGCTATTATCTTTTAAATACTAAAGCTGTGAGTATACATACATGAATATTAAATTATTTGTATACAACAACAACAACAACAACAACAGCAGCAGTAGCAGCAAAAACAACGCCATTATTTTATCAAATATTAATGATGTGGGGGCGCCATCTAGCGACTGAATTAAAAGAAAATTAAACAACCAATCGGTAGTATTAACCTAAGTGATGATAATAATGATAAACAGTTATAATTAGCATTAAAAAATTTTCTACATTGTTATTTATATATTATTTGAAGTTATTAATGCTAATATTAATAATAATTTTATTATATTATTATTATAATTTATTAATAATAATTTTATTAATAATAATAATTATATTACATTATGATTATTATTATTATTGTTATTATTATTATTAGCATTGCTACATTCACAGACATGGAAGCCTCATGATTATGACTATTATTGTTGTTGGTGTTGTTGATATTATTATCATTATTTTCTTTAAAATTATTATTATCATCATCACTACCATGGCGCAAGTGTAAGAATGTTTATTAGTTCCTTTATCCTTTACGAAAGCAGATAATCTCATAATAATAATAAATCTTATTCAATTTTTTGTAACAATAATTGATGAAGAATTGTTCGGAACGGATGTTATTTGTAATCTTTAAGAGTTTAAATGTGGATGTAGAGACTGATCCATCGATGAGGTCGGTATGTTGTTATCGGATATTTGAGGTCCTATTCAATTTTGTTCCCCTATTATTATTATTATTATTATTATTATTATTGTTATTGTTAGTAATATTCTGCAATATTCTTTCATAAGACTCTATTCATTAATGTTGCTCCTCCTCTGAGCCATTTTGATATGGCGCGGTGTCCCAGAATCTTCTCTCCTAAGTATCTCAATTATCGACCATCGGGCGTTCTTGCATTGATCTCTGCGTGTTTTTATTTTTAATTCCTTTTCCTTCACGTTGAAACGATTCGGATTTGGAAAACTTTTTAATAGATATTTTTAAATTGAAGAATGAAAGTACAAATGTACAAAAAAAGAGAGACATCACAATCGAGAAACAGAGCAATTAAAATCCTGTACACAGCAATTGAAGGGGAAGAAAAAACAAGTACAAGAGGTCTCCGATGAAATTCAAAGAGTCGAATGTCAGCAGAAGGACGGTTGATTGTGGGGCCACTGCATGCCGTGCGGGGTTCGGTTGCCGTGGTAGACGCCGTGCTGGTTGCACCGGTCGTCCGGATGTAGGGACTGGTAGCTTGAAATCGTCTTGTCGCTCGAGGTCGTCGAAGGCAGGAAAGGAAGTTGTGCCGGGTGGAACAACTGCCCGTTGGGCGGAAGACCGGTCGGGTCGGGGTAAGGGCGATGCTGGCGGTGGGAAATGAAGGGATCCACTTGATCCGCCCGATTGTATTCCATGCTTTGCTGGGGGTAAAAGTCCATCGCTCTGCTGTCTCCAGGAGCCTTCAAGATGGTTGGGAATGGATTTTGTGGTTTGGGTAGGGGCTGGTGGTGGGTAGGTTGGACTTGGGGTTGAGTCCTGCACTTTTGCTCTTTCTGAGCCCTGCATCTGCGCACCAGGATGATGACGAGTATGATGATGACCAGAGACAACACGCAAACAACGACAGCCGCCACCCACGACACTTTGCCATTTGCGGGGACAATATAAGATTCCTTATCTGTAATAATTTACAAGATTATTAAGATATTAAGAATTCAGCCATTTAAGTTATTAAACAGTTTCACTAAAAATTAATATACATATATATTACAATTTCAGGAAGCAATTTATTAATGTTCAATTTATCGAAAGATCAATGATCGATAATAGACAGCTTAAAGAACAACGAATGTACTACCTTGGGGTACGATCTCCAACGATGCATATTCATAGTTGAAACCCCTTTGATTGGAAGCAAAGCAGAAGTAGGTCCCCGTGTCCTTGGTTGTGGTGTGCCTGAGACTCAGTCTCGATACGTAAGTGTTTGGACCTGATGGTTTTGCTATGATAACGTACTCGGGAGGGTGGAGGGCTTGGTAGGAATCCGCTTGTTGGAAGAAAGCGGAAGAGTTTAACGTTCTGGGAAAGTTCGCCTGTCTGACTGAAGCGTCCGATCTTTTGTGCCAAAACATCAACTCCGCTCCTAGCTTTCTGAACCACTGTGAAATTGTTGGCAGACAAAAGTATGAAATTTATGTACGTCGTGCTCAAAGCATCTGAAACGTTGCATTCAACCCTGAAACCATCTTAAATTCCATCAACATAAGGCCTCACCAAATATTTAAAGCCCCCAGACGGGTCAGGGATCACCCTGGAACCATAACATTAATATTGGCCGAAATTTTGACATAAAACAACACAACCTTCAATAAAAACAACAACAACAACAACAACAACAGCAACACCAACAACGATGAGTAGGAAAGTGGGAATGAAAGACAAAAAACAAAACCTGGATACGAGGAGCGGGTACGCTGTGGACTTCGCAGGTGAGCGTCGCCGCCTCTCCAGCTCCGACCACCGTGTCGGTAAGAACCTCCTTGGCGAACATAGGAACGTCCGGTTCGAGATCTGAAGATGGAGGAGAGTAAAAGATATTTTAAAAGGCACTTCAACAGCACATGATATATTCGAGAGTCTGAGCGAAGAAAATTTATTGCCTCTTGTGATTGCGTTATTTATGTTCCTTTCGGAGTTGAGCTTCAACAAAATGTGAGAGCTTTCCGCTCGTCTTAAAAGTTAATTAATCTAAAATCTCAATCCATCCATCCGTCCATCCATCCATCCATCCAGTCAGTCAGTTAGACAGGCAGGAAGACAGACAACCGTCATCCGTCCCGGACAGTGATTGTCACGTGACACGGTTGGTAGTCTAATTGAGGCCAACCAATTAGATGCGGTAGTATCCAATTACGTCCACGTGCTTTGCAGGTGGATGCCAAATGTTGAACCAAAGCCATCAATCCGCCAGGCTCTCTTAATTGGTGATTAATTTGGCCCCCGGTTTCCATGGTAACCGGTTTCCTTTTCGAGAGAAAGGTCAATTAGATGCCAAAAGTACTCGAGCCGAGGGTCTAGGAAATTGCAGACCTTTGCGGAGATTATCGCCGCAGTGTTCGAACGAGGGCCACCCAAGAGGCTGGCAAACAATTACGCAATCATTAAAACTGACTGATGACTAATGACTGGTAACATAAAACTACTACGAAAACTCTCGAGCAACTCGGGCATGACACAGTGTCCATGCCCGACATTATCCGAATGATTTGCATGCATTTTGATGGTTGTGTAAAACGCGAGGAGGTGACAGGGCTGCATAATGGAGCCGCATTATCCTTCAGTCACCGACTCTGCAATTGCCCGAGAGCATTACGTTATCAAATGTTACATTGCAGTGTCGTAATGATGACGGTGCAGTTGATAGAAACGTAATTAATATTATTATTGATGATATTTTTATTGCTGGTGTCGTCATAGTCATCGTTATCATCGTCCGATGAGTTACATCATCATCCACTGGCAGTCAATGATGAATTGAATTTCGAACCTCTGTTGTAGCTCCTGTGGTTGGTGGCGTCACTTGATGAGCAGAAGTCGGCACCAGCGCTCCTTTCTGACGGGTCCACTTCATTCTCTTGAAAATGTTGATTGCTCAGTTGTCAGGTTGAAGTTTGTTATTGTAATCCTTCATCATCATCATCATCATCGTCGTTGTCGTCATCATCACTATCATTATCATCATCATCGACATCATTATCATCGTTGCCAACATTATGGTCTCCATCATTATTGGCAAGTAATTACAACAATTCAAGCATTCATCGCTTACTCACCATCATTACCATTATGCTTAACGACATCAGCGCCGGCGACATCACCATCAACGACGCCACCAAAACAACAACAGCCATCATCATCATCATAATCGTCGTCGTCGTCATCATCATCACTTCTGCCATCGTAGGTCATAAATCACAGACCGGGACGAAGGCAAAAGGAATGGAGTTTAATTGAGTTAAAACAAACGCTGGCTCGATCGCATGTTGTTGGAAATTAAAAAACTTTGGATTAAAAGAAAATATAACGATAATAATAATAATAATAATAATAATAATAATAATAATAATAATAATAATAAAATAACCATAACAACACCGCCTACAAAACAAAGTTATTTACAAAAATATGAGAAATAAGGAGCTTTAAAAAAAGGCAAAAAACGAAAAGGAAAACAGAGATTAAAGACAAAAAAAATCGAGACTCGCAAGAGAATCTCGTCACAAAATGTCGGATCAAAGTTGATCCGGTACAAAATGGCTCGAGATCGTTGCTGAGTTTAATCAAGCGATGTCCCTAGTGGACGCAATGGCCGATTGACGTCCCACCGGGGAGAAATGACCCCCCCTATCCAATTTTGAGATTATTCTTAGTGCTATGTTCAGTCATCCGTAGAACGGAATGTTAGACAATGTTAGACATTTTAATTTGATAGGGTACTAGTTTAACGATAGGACAATGAGGTATTCTAACAACACCTCGGTACAATTCTTTGGTGTGACTGTTGAGCCGATAGTAACAACAGTAATAACAACAACATTATGTACTTACCAGTGACGCAGAGAAGATAGTATCCGACAACCGAACCAAAACCGTTGGTCGCCGTGCAGGTATAGTTTCCAGTGTCAGACTCTTCGACATCGCGAATGTTCAGCAGATCGTCTTTGATCTTGAACCTTTCCCAACCCAAGCCAATGGCCTTCTCGTTCTTTTGCCAAACGATGATGGTTTCGATGAATTCGCTCGAATCGAAATTCTTGTTCGATCTCTCCAAAGGACACGCCAACTTCACCGATCCTCCAACGCTGGCCGATATGACCCTCGGGTATTTCTCCAGAATCTTCGGTGGTCCATCAGATAAAATCAAACTGCTCTCTAGTGGCAAAGCGCTCGACAAAGCAACGAAACCGAGGAGAAGTAAAAAGCGTGATATCTCAAGCGCGACGTCCATCCTGCTAGGATTTTCTTTGATTGCAAGACTTCTTAAATCCATAAACTCTCGTCTACATGCAAACATCGATTACGTAATCATGAACAATATCGGTGGACACCGTGCTGGTGGCTTAATCTGAGGGATTCAAGTCTGAGAATTACAATAAGGTTTCCTGTTGAAAGAAAAGTACTTTGAAAAAAAAAATAAATAAAACATCAAGAAAGAAAACACTTTGGAACAGGCGTTTCGTTACAAGAAAACATTAATTATGTGATGATTTGCAAACAACAGTCTCTGAAACAATGCACAACCTCCGAATGAACTGCGAACGCCATAACGAGCCGTTAATATTCTATCCGTACTCATCAACTTGCTCGCTTGCTTCTCGATAGAGCAAATATTTTGAGAAACTAAAGAGTAATCTAACCAGTTGTTTTGAGAGTTTCATCCCGCCAAAAAAAAGAGAGGAGAAGAAAAAATCCTGGCAAAGTATCTGAACACGTTCGGATGAAGTACACGTGTAACTTGAGTGGCAGACTACTTATATACACTTACAGCAATCTAATTGCTGCTTTATCCGCTCCGCCCAAACTTCATCTCTAGGGAGAATTCGAATAACGCTTTGGACAAATCCAAGCACTTCTGAGGTGAATTTGCATATCAACGAATTGTCGCTTGCGTGTAGGGACTCGAGATTTCGATTTTAATTACGAGATGCAAAATCAGACATGAAATCAAACATTGGCGGCACTGAGAAGCACTTCTGTTTCCAAACGCAGTGGGTGGGTTTATAATGGCATCCATATGACCCTATCGAGCAAACATTCTCATGTATCACGACCCAATCTCATCTGCTGGAAGGATCAAATTTGTGGTATCGAAAATTAAACAAAAAAAAATTTTTTAGCCAGGGTATTCCATGGCAACTCTTGAAGTTGATGTATTCGGTATGAATATTTCGCACTAGATGTTCTTGTCTTAGTTACGAAACTGGATCGCAACGGAATAACAAAGGAACTTCTCATGGACCCAAGTAACTTAAGCTGGCAATTAATTCTCAGCTGAAACGTTCAAACGCTGAAACAGAAATGTGGACGAAACCTGCTCTTCTCCAGCCCTTGAACGATCATCCGTAACCATCTTCTCGAAATCCATTCGAACGAGAAACAAGTAACGAAGTGCCACTGGAAGATTCCCCGAGTTTCGAAATGATGGAGAAAATGATCATAAAGAGCTGGCAGTTAATACATGATTTTGACAGTAACAGCTGCCAACGAAGGATTTATATTGTCTTCAACTTGTGCGCATCTCCTCCCAGCCATTAATTCGCCTTCATAGCTCTTCCAGAGAGAAATCGTTCCTCTGAGACCAATTGTGAGTTGGTGTTTATTCGAAGCTTCATCAATCTCTGACTGTCGAGAGGTTCTGAATCGACTGATGTGTTTAATGTCACAATTACTCAAACCTTTTCATCGCATGATTCACTTGTCATCAAAGCATTGCTCACTCGTACCATCAGTTGTGCAGTCGCTATTCTCTCGTTCCGACAATGTTTTCTAGTCTTTGTTTTCCAGTTCGACCAGGGAATCGTATTTTTCCAGCCCTCATTAACAACCAGCATCCGAACAAGAGAGATTTACTTCTCTTCCGTTGAAAACTTTCCACGCTTCTCCTCGCCGGGAGAAAACAATATGCACACACGAGATTACTTGTCTCCTCCCGAAACTGTTGCATTCATTCGACATCAAGAAAAATTTATTTATTTTCTTCCTTTCGGATTCGCTCCCCATATCTGCATCGATCTCTTGTGAGAACTGTCTCTTCCTCCTCCGACGAACCTCTTTCTCGTCAATCTAACTTTTTATGGACCTGACTTTTTTTTTTGAAATTCCAGCGGAAAGCGATAAATGAGTCGAAAAATATCATCCAACGTAAATGTCACCAAACATTTCTAGATTCTAATAACCAGATCTCTGGATTGTTAACTTTTTTTTTTCAAATTTGTTTAAATTTTGAAGGACTTTGAACGACAGTTTTCAGCGCAACATTCTCCGTGCTTCCGCTGATAAGAATATAAGGCTCGAACAGACACAGAAGTTAATAAATTTAGGGAGGTCTGATATTTTGATTAATACCATCTTTGTGTCTTGAAGAATTGAAGTCAACAAGGATGATGAATTGCCCCAACAAAAACAATAATCGATGCAAGAAAAAAAAAACTCATCTCTCGAAACTCTCTGCAAAAAAAAAACTCGAACGAGATTGAGCCAATAAAGTCTTCAGCTAGATTCGCTTGTCTTACGGAAGATTAAATATGAAGGAATACCGATGGTACGAACTGGATTTCCAATCGCCCGTGCCTCCATCCATCAGACTTCGGTAGAGAACGATTTGCATAATCAAAACCCAATGTGTTAACAATCTTGATGAAAATTCGCCAGTCTTCTTTACAAGCGTTGTGTTGAATGAAAGCGAAAAGCGAGCTATTATCGGGTGTAATAAATCATTTCTTTGGGATAATAAATCACATCCCAGTCACGTGTTTTCGGTCATCCGTTTTGCCCATCGCCTTCTCGATGTCGAGAAGTTTAATATCACATTAAATACGTTTATTTTAAAGTTTATTCACGAAGGCTTCCTAAGATGTAAACATTGCGAGATTTTGAAATGAAATTCGATATTCGAATGGCCACACAATACCTCTTATCGTTTTACAAATCCACACCAACCGACACTACAATCTCCTAGAGATGAATAAAAATAAAAAAAAAGAAATAAAACTTCATTTCAGACATTTCGTTCAGGCATGGAACTCACCCGAGGAGCAACAGTCCTGTCATCGTCCATCAAACTCGTTCGTCAATTTCGGAGAGGCTGAGTGTTGAATTTTTGATAATTTGAAACTCCTCGGGAGGAGTAAAAATAAATGCTTGAAAATAGCTGATCTTTGGCATTAATGTAATTGGATTCTTTGCAGATCCACGCAGTTTGGAACAAATAACAATCGAATACTTTCAAACGAAGGGGGTGAAAGCCCCAAGGGCGAGAAGGCATTTCGCGTTTGGGGTTTTGTCGTATGAGGGTTCGATCTATTCTTAATCTAAACACCAGCCTGTGATAATTAACATATATTTACTCGGTCATATTTGTGTTGATGTCAAGTCTTGTAATTGAAATTTACATTCTATCTTCGTTCATTTTGACGTGCCTGCTAATTTACGACGGCCTAAAATCTTCTACTTAATGTTATTTGGGTTCTAATCGATAGATTGTTGAGAATGAAAAGCTGGCAACAATCGCTTATAAATGTCGAATTCTTTGGCGTGGATTATCTCCTTATTTTCGTTCAATTTAAAATCTGCTTAAATCGGAATCTTCATCGATTGGACGATATTTTTATATTCTTCCTGGAACTGCGAATAATTTTGCTTCTAAATTATCGTGTGACGTCATTATAATAATAATATTAATAATATTATTATTAATATCGGCAATTCTTGGTTCGTAATTAGTTACTACATCTGTTGCGATTATTTATTACGAAACAAGTTGAAAATTTCGATAATTTTTTTAGTTTGAAATTAATTCAACGCATCATATTTTCTTTGATATTACAACGTAAGTCATCATCCATAATAATTATTGATAATTATTGATAGATATTATTAATGAAGATTGATAATATAATAATAGATTAATAATTAGTAATTATATAGATTATTATCATCAATTAATGGTAATTACTCTCGCATAATATGAAAAAGCAGGCAAAAAGTAAGCTTAGGAAATAAAAACGTTCATAATAATTACATCGTAATAATAATAATAATAATAATAATAATAATAATAATAATAATAATAATAATAATAATAATAATAATAATAATAATAATAATAATAATAATAATAATAATAATAATAATAATAATAATAATATATCATCTCGTAAACTTCGTCGCCATAAAAAAAGTAATAACTTAATTCGGAACCGGAATTAGGTTCAAAGGTTATAAAATAAATTAATGTTATTGTTGACAACACAAGTCGCATTAAAAAATGCAATTAATTAATGCAATAATAACTGCAGTAATAAATTTAAATGTCTTTTTTGTTTTTTTAGAGCCCCGCAAGATGGCGCATTAAAATTTAATAACTCAAATAATAATTTAATAACGCATAAAAATGTGAAACAGATTAACAATGTTTTGACAAACGAATCTGAATCTCAGAAACCGATCCGACTGATTTCTGGGAAAAGCTTCCAGCTCTGAACTCTGAGCCTCAAGTCGTCCGGAGGTGGAACAGAAATTGCTGGAAAGTGCTAGTTATTCCATCATTATTAATGCCTGTGATGAACGTTGGGCATATTTCACGCGTGGATTCATTGTTTTCATGACATTTTCTATCGTTGCAGGTTCTCAATTTCAGGCCGGCTCTTCTGACCTTGAAGGGGCTTATTTTCAATCGCTGTTGCCATATTTTGAGCCATTTTCGCGCTTTTAAAATTAAGTTGTTTTTTTTTATTTAAATGCGGGAATTTTTTTTTAAATAATGCCGTTCTAATTGTGAAATATTAGTCAGCAAGAAAAGCATTTATTATTTAAGCCGGGAACGCCATGCAGTAGCACGAGTATCTATTATCTTAAAGTTAATGACATAACAATTATGTAGTTAGTGTTATCCAATCAAATATAATTTAAAAAATCTCTAACAACTGTTCTTAAGCATTTTATTGTTGTTGTTATTGTTATTGCTGTAGTAGTTGTTGTTATTGTTGCTGCTGTTGTTGTTGCTTTTGTTGTTGTTGCTGTTGTCGTCGGTGGTGGTGTTGATGTTGTTACGAGAATAAAAGTGGAGTTTAATAAATTGTCTTAGGACGAATTTCAAAAAATATTTGCAGATGTGGGATTTTTTGATTAAAAATACGTAAGGGTGCACTTAGGACAGAATTTTTCCGCAGAACATTTGAATATTTCATCGTAATGGGAATCAGGTTTCGACTGCTGGAGAGAATCTTCAAAGGTAACATCACAAGGTTCGTGGCTGAATTTTCGCAATTAATTATAATTAATGAGTAAATGTACAAAAAACAATTAAATTAAATGCAAACATCTATCGGATGTTCAGCAATCATTGTCATCCAGAGATGAAAAGAAGAAGCAGAAACTACTTGTTAGCGATACTAAGATACTTGTACTAAGTACTTGTACATGACCACAAGCGACGTCCATTTTAGGAGAATTTCTTGATTTAACAAAACTTAAGGCATCGAGTTGAGGTTCAGAATCTCTTTGTTCATCTTTAAATTAATCTCTTCTCGTCCACTTAAACAATCAAGTTTTAAAAGTTACAATTTCAGGTTTCATTGTCTCCATCAGGAAGAAGAAGACGGAGCTACGAAATGAATTAGGCGAATTTAAAAAGATTAAAAAAAAAAATTAAAATCTATTTAAGTTCCAAGTTGATCGGGTTTCTGAACAAATCAAAGTTTTGTAAAATTACGTTTTAACCAATTTGAGGTTTACATATTCAGTTAGACTGTCAATTTATGGCTTGTCACGTGGTATTAGGAAGTCATTGTTATTCGATAATAAAAAAAAATATCCATATAATATTATAAATTAATTTTCGTGATGAAATTCGTTTCCGAACAATCCTACAAAATGAGATACAAATATAAAAATAATTCTTAAAAGTATTCCTTGTATCAATCGATGATTACGTCACCCTTTGGACAATCGAAGCAAACATTAAAGCGCTTGTGCAGCCCCTGATTGAAGCATGGTTGTCGCTCCTAATGAAAACATGTTTGTACGTGATTGATGTTCAAGAGATTACATGTTTGTTGCTTTTGTTGCGAGTCAATTTAATAGGTAAACAGCTTACCTTAGATAACTTGTCGGCCGCAATAAAGGTCATGGTTCTGCTAGCATCCCGTCAGGACATCTCTCAACCTTTTACAATGTTCTTTTCTTGAGTAATTACTAAATTACTTATAAATA
Organism: Hirudinaria manillensis; assembly: GCA_034509925.1. Lineage (NCBI taxonomy): Eukaryota > Metazoa > Annelida > Clitellata > Hirudinida > Hirudinidae > Hirudinaria > Hirudinaria manillensis. The sequence goes on along the minus strand of CM067538.1, from coordinate 4,550,544 downwards.
ACTCATTAAACTAATAAATTATTCATGAGAGAATCGTTGGACTCCGAACAAGTTCAATAATAGAAGGGGAATTACCCCATTCAGAGACTCCATTATTATTATTATTCCAATAACATTTGAATTGATTGTTAAAATAATGAATTTCAAAATAATTAAAAAATAATTTAAAAATTTTTTATCTGTTTGAAACTCGAGCCCAACTTGGGACACCATTTTTTCATACATTTCTCTCCTCTTCGCTGACTCTGCCAACCTCCCCACCTCCTCCCCAAATGATGTCACTGTAGTGAATTATAATTCTTTTTCGAGTTTAATAGTTAATATTTTAATAGAGCCCGTTATCCAACATCCTGGTCCAATTGTTCGTTTCTGGATAACATTGATGATAGCTTTTCGATAATCGGTAATTTTAAACTCCAATTATTCATTAATCATTACCTGTTTTGACATGAACCAATGCAACTTTTAATTTGAAACAATCTCGATCCTAAGAAGGATGTCTGCAGTTTTTTTTCTCGTAATAGGACTCATTATCTCAATAACTAGATCGCGACTTTCCAATCTCTGCAAAACGTCTGTCAATCTGGACCTCTATTAGCATTTATTCACTGGTATTTATTAATTGACTTCCCGATAAATCCGTTTTTCTTTTTGTTTATTTTTCAAAAATGGTGAAAAAAAACTTAAATTTTTTTAAAAAACATTTTTTAAGACCTGTTTCCTTCTTAAAGTCTTTGATGCTGAAATGATTCGAACGTTTCTAAGTTCAAAGACCAGGGTTGATAGCCGAGTTCGTTAAATTAAATAAGCGGATTGACGAACGTGTCCGGCAAATCCGGATCCCAACGGAAGCCTTTGATGTCCGATGAAATTATTTTATGTAATCCACCAATTACCGGCATTCCAGCCATCGTGCGAACCATTTTTTTTTTGCTTTTTGGAATCAATGACAACCAATCCGTCGTCCAGAAATTGCATCATCGTGGAGACGATCCAAGTATTTCCCCCATCCCACAAATGAATCGCCGGTGTTATGCTTATTTAATTATTTATTGATTACATTTTTACACTTATTACATTCTTGACCTCTCAGAACATAACGTAATTCTAATACTTTGACTTAAGATACTGCATCAAGATATTCATCACTGCAGATGGCACGACATCTCAGATCTCTGAAGACGTTATAAAGTTATATATCAAAGAGTTTGAAATTGTTGTTTTAATCGTTAACAAGAAAACAAAAAATCAAAAACTTTTGAAAAAATCACAAACGCAAATTCATCAACAAGAAAAAAACTAATAGTAATCAGGCCACGAGAGCCAAGTTACAAAATCCTGGAGAGGTTGTAGACTTGCCAAAGTAATTGAGCACACATAACTGGCCAATACTTGCAGAAATGAGGAGTCAAAATGGTAAACGAACCTATGCAAACCTAGAGAAATTTTAATTTAAAGTTTGGTAATGAGGTATATTCCATTAAACATATTAATGAATAATAAGAGGTATATTACATTAAACATATTAATGAATAATAAGAGGTATAATACATTAAACATATTAATGAATAATAAGAGGTATAATACATTAAACATATTAATGAATAATAAGTTAAATAATAAATTCCCATCATCTCCCTCGAATGGTCTCAACAGGTCCGTCAAAAATACATCATAAACTGACTACTGACACAAATCATCTCTCGCTAGCACTGAATCAATTGAACTTTAATTAATAAATAAATAAATTAATTAACTATTTATTTATTTACAATTCCTAAGTCACCAACGTTTTATAAACAGAACAAAAAAATTGGAATGATTGAAACGCAAATGAAGCGATGATGCCGTGAATCACGAATTATTCAAAACACGCCTACGAGACACCTAAGTTGCAGAAGCTAAAATGATGAAAATTCAGAACGACTGGTCGTCCACTAATATCGTTAAAAGAATCGGTTAACTACCGACAATGAACTGCAACTTCTTTAGTTTAAACTAACAATGCAAACTTTCTTTTCTTTTTTCTTATTAAATTTCTAACAATTAAAGCAAAATTCTGAAGCAAGAATTTAAGAAAAAAAAAAAAAAAAAGAAGAAGAAAAACGAACATTCAAAAATTCAAATTTAAAAACGAATCTCTGCACGACCACGTGAATAAATTAAACCGTCGATAAATAAATAAATAAATAACAAGTCCGATTATGCAAACGAGGTCGAGTCGAAGGTCGACTGGCTACTGGCAGACGCGTCTCGCCTCCTCACGAACTGCCGCCTGCTCCCTCAGAACCTCCTCGTAGGGCGGCGGAGGCTCCCCGTCCTCGCACATCACCAAAGAATCCTCGCTCGTCCGCTGGTCCCTGATACCCCTGAACGTGAGCGGCCCCATGGGCAGCTGTTGGTAGGGAGGGGGAGAGAGAGAGGAGACCGCAGGGGACGACGGCCCGGCGGCTTTCGGGTATCCTCCGGGGCCCCTGTCGAGGTGAGAGGACTCGCGAGAGCATGACGCGCGACTCCTCCGACGCTTCCTGACGTGGACGAAGATCTTCTGGCAGCCGGTCAGCAGCAGGGCCAGCATGAAGATGATGGCCAAGATGGCTCCTGTCACGTAAATGATGGTCAGAATCGTCTGCACTCCGAAACTGAACTGAGGGTAGCCTTCCGAGTGAGACGCGAATGCCGAAGGGTAGTTGGCATCTTGAAATCGAAAGGACGAACTAACGTTAACTAATTATGAATTAACTTTTAAATATTAATTAATTATGAATTAACTTTAAATATAAATTAATTATGAATTAACTTTTAAATGTTATCAATGAAATACGTTATAAACAAGGTATTTTATTAACATTTTTCAGGGTTTGTTTTTTCAAATAAGAAATGACCCCAGAACCCAATAATGCAATCAACGTTAAAAAGTTACGTAATAAATTAAGCAATTACTTAACGAGAACATACCTAGTTTCATTATCAATGGCAATCCATTGTTAATATGCAATTTATCAATGCTGATAAATAAGTCAACATACTTCATGTAAAAGCTCGAACTCCACTCCATTATAAATAAACAAACAAATAAACAAGCAAACAAACAAACAAACAAACAAACAAACAAACAAACAAACAAACAAACAAACAAACAAACAAACAAACAAGCAAACACACAAACCAGAAGGTTCATAGTAGCAGTAATAGAGACGAGTGTAGGGAGGCGGAAGTTTTGGCCTGATGACTTTTGGATGGATGCCACCCAAGTGGTTCAAATTCAGAAACTTTTCATCCACCCAATGAACCCAATGCTCAGCTACAGTCATCCTATTGACCTGTGTTAGGCCAGGTTGTCAAAATCAGTGCAAAGTAATTTACAATTTTTTTTTAAATAAAAATAAATAATTAATAGCATAAATGTGTATATTAATTAAGTACCGTATAAACTGAAATTATTTCATGTTGTTAATAATAAATATTCAATGGAGAAGAAATAAAGTTGTTGTACCACACATTTCATCAACAACAACATATTACTCCAAACAACAATCCAATATGTTAATTATGTGATAATAATAATAATAATAATATGTTAATGGTGATGATGATGATTATGATGAGAATAATATTTGCTTTTAATTTGGCTAAACAATCATAAATTCAGATTTATTAAACTTCAGCAAAGTCATTACCAAACTTTAACTCAAATCATAAATCTGAAATTTAATTATAATTATAATAATAAACAAAACTAACTAGAAATCTTTTAAAAACATTTGACTTTTAATTACTTGGGTGGCTCACTGGTTGGTTCTCCATTTTCCAAGGATTTACAAGGAAGTAATAAATCTTAAGGAAAAGATAAGGCTCAAGAATGTGTAAGTGCTGGTTATTCTCATGTTTCTAAAGACATAAATCTCCAAAGACAAGGTCATGAATTGACACTCCAACCCAAGCCATCTTGTGGACATGATTAACTATGCATGACACCAACAGTAATAGATTAACTGTTCACTGATGCCAACAGTAATAAATTTTATTATGGAATCCAAACCTTTTTTAAAAAAAACTTTGTAAGTGGTGAGATTTGGACCTTCCACAAGCATCTTATTATTATTATTTATTATTATTTAGACTTTTAATGTGACTATAACAATTAGACAATGTTGTTTTCAGGCATATGAAAATAAATTTACAACTTTTAATGTTTTAATGATTATCCTAACTCTTTTTACCATAATTGAAACGTGTACTTATATAAAATAATATGAATAAAATGCAATAAGAAGTTTTATGTGATAAAGTATTTTTTTTTCTTCTTATTTATTTAAATAAAAACTTCTAAAAGAAAAACTTAACAAAACAAAAAGCAGGCAAAAACTAAGCACTCATCTGCATTTATTTATTAACAAAATCAAAGATAAAATCTAACAATTCATTAATAAATAACAAGAAATCAGATGAACAAATCAACAATATAACTGTACTGATGACATAACGATCCTTCATTTTTACAAGTTAATAAAGGAATGAAGGAATGAATGAATGAATGAATGAATGAATGAATGAATGAATGAATGAATGAATGAATGAATGAATGAATGAATGAATGAATGAATGAATGAATGAATGAATTAATGAATTAATGAATGAATGAATGAATGAGTGAATGAGTGAATGAGTGAATGAATGAATGAATGAATGAATGAATGAATGAATGAATGAATGAATGAATGAATGAATGAATGAATGAATGAATGAATGAATGAATGAATGAATGAATGAATGAATGAATGAATGAATGAATGAATGAATGAATGAATGAATGAATGAATGAATGAATGAATGAATGAATGAATGAATGAAACGTTAACAACAAAAATTCCCTAAAATACCTGCTGGCACATGTCTCCGTACTTGAGCAGATAGAAAGGTTGATCAGCAGGCAGGTCAATGGACTTCAAATGTTGACCATCAGTTCTGCAACAAAACTCGATTCTCGTGTTTCTGTTGTAGGTTCCATCTGGCAGGTCACCTGATATTTATATTTATTTGTATTTTTTTGTATTTATTGCTAATTAAACAATGAATTCGACACCTAATAATCGACCGGATTGTTATTAAAAATGGCTGCCAGAATAAAAAAAACGTTATTATTGGTAGAATGAATTTTTGAACAATTTATGTTTTATGGGAATTTTCTCCAAAATGTGAGAATCTTTTCAATTCATAGTAATTTCAAATTTAAATATTTTTGTAAGCATTTAATTTTGAGTTTCTCTAAAACTTAAGAAATTATTTTTATTATTATTGTTGTTGTTACAAAGGAACTCTTAAATTTAAAACTGCTCTGCTTTTTAATGTACAAGAAACACAAGAAAGACTAGTTGAGATGAAATTAAAATGAATTTTCATCCTCATTTATTACTTTTATTATATTTTACATATATTTCATTTATTATTTATAATAATAAACTAATAGTTAACCGATAATCAACTGATATCTAACCGGATGCCGCTTGGGTCGTTTTGCCGAGCAGGGGTCCCCCGTCGTCCCAATAAATAGAACCCTCTTTGAATGACGCAGGGCATCTTCCTTTCTTGAAGATGCAATATTTACCTGAGTTTACAAGTGTTTGGTTTGTTATTATTATTATTATTATTATGTTAACAAATTGAAAAATATTATCTAATTTACATATTATTGCTACAAACAATGCAATAAGAACATGCATTTGTTTATATAAGTTTGTGTAATAAAGACACCCGACATAAAATCCATGGTTTTTAAGTCTTTCATCTGCATTAATAACTTCAATTAACTAACGAGAAAATGAATAAACAAACATTACTTCAACAAATTATTAGAAAAATTAATTGGTGCCAGTGAAATGAACCTGGCATGAACCTGTGCTTCCCATCGCTGATGCTGTCATTTTTTATGCAAAACCCCTGCACGACAATGTCTGACTTCTCAGGATTTGAACCAAAGAGGTTGTTTGAAGGTGAGGAATAGCTTCCTTGTCTGGTGAGATGGATTCTCTTTCCTGCAACATGTCCTAAAAGTTTTAGCATAGCTATGGCTGTAATCATTTGTAAACTGTAACTATTGCATAGTTCTACTTATTTTAAAATGCAGATTGAAAATTAATTTCACCTATTCTACTAAATACTGAAATATGATTAGATAGTGAATAAAGTCAAATTAATTTGTTCCTATATTGCTAACGAATACTTACTTACATGAAAAAAGATTAAATTTATGAAAAGTGTGAGCTCACCATAATTCCACTTAAAAACATCATCAGTTGGACATCCAGATTTAGACCTTGGGAGGCCATACGTCCCTTCAGGCCAGCCAGATCTAACTGAAAAACAAATAAATGTAGTATGATTTTTTTTCTCACATTTGCTTTGAGTGATTGCAAACCATTTACAAGATCTTTGCTCTGATGTTTAAAATTAGTAAACCCTTTAGTTTTGTTTACTGTCATCGACTCAATTAATTCAGTCAGAGAGGAGATCAAATTAAGGACAGATTCAAACAACATAAATTACCTGCCGATAGCTGATATGAGATGCCTAATAGCAAAAGAAGTAATGCTTGACTCATAACCAATAAGATTCTAACTTGACGCCATTGTTAATTATTTCCATACAAATCAGAGCTACCGCAACGCAAACTTGGGACCTAATTTCAAGCAACGCGAACATCATAATACAGTGATATGGGTTCAGAAGACAGATTTTAATTTTATCCTGGTAATATTTCGTTTGATAGATAATAACTTACTTTTCCACAATATTATATAAAACTCCAAATTAAATAAATTTATTAAACGCTTTCAGGTTTCGCGAGATTTCATATCTTTAGAGATCATATGAGTTTTGTTTAGAGATTTACTAACTAATTCTAAATTCAATCCGCTTTTCAGATATACTCAAATATTTTAAGGTTGTGATTTAACCAATATTTGTCATGAAATAAAGTCTGACCTTATATAATCCATTTATATTGATCTTAGTGTAAGGTTAATTTACCAAGAAGGCTATGTTCCTTGGATTAGCAAAATGTGAAAGGGTGCGCACTTGTAACCCTCCTTTCGTTGAAAGTGGAAGTAATTTTACCTCGGGCATCCAAGGGTTAATACCAATTCCTTTTAAGAAAATGTTTCAAATGATTTGAAATTATATGACGTCGTAAATGGCGTCAAATTTATGACTACAACAAAAGGCTTTAAATACTCGAGTGAAATGCGAAATAACCACGAATCGTTATTTAAAAAACACCATTTTATCTATGAAAAGCATTTTACTAAATTTTTTATGTCTTTAATAATGTTTGATATTGTTATAAATCAAATGCAGCAAACGGCCGAACGTTTACCTTTTTTTGCCTTTATTAATATTTTTTTTTTATTGGCCTATTATATTCAGAATCTTTTTCGCGCAACAGCATACGAGAAACGCCAGGCGTAGTACACGAAACACCAAATAGCTAGTCCCACTGCGTAAACTGAGAATTGAAAATGTCGGATCTTAAAGAAGGCATCACCTCAAACAAACGCAAAATGGAGGAGGATTTAGTAAACGAGGAACCGCCTCGAAAGTTGCTCCGTCTTGAGACGACCGGTGACGACGAGGCGTGGATGGACGACATCAAAGAAGACGACTGTCTTCAAGAAGAACAGGTTTTGAGCCGCCTCGAATCAATTTCTCTTCTTCTCGTGGAGAGGAAAAGACACCAGCCGGCGTTGTTCGGAATTCGCATGGAAAGTGTCAGGACGCCAGTTTTCTGCCACAAGACAAAAGGGAGGTCGAAAGAAATGAGTTTGGTGGGGAGGTTTCAGCATCTGCTCTTGAAAGATTTCGAAGGATTAGAAGGTCTGAACGAACTGCCCTACGACCTCATCGAACCAGTTCTGAGAAAACTTGATGCTCGACGTCTGCACATGTTCGAGAAGCTGTACCCTGACGTGGTCAGAGAAAACGACGATTTGTGGAAGAATCTCGTTTCTACGAAATATCCGGATCATTGCGATCGTGGAAATCGGACCTGGAAGGAATTGTTCTTGTCCGAAAAGAGTGCGGAGGACGAAAAATTGAGAAGATCTAAAATTGTCCTCCAGGCGAGGTACAAGGAAGAAGAAATGAAAGTTCATAAGACGAAACTCGTCGACTTGCAACCGAGAAAGAACCTCCAAGTGAAGAAAAGTAAATGAATGACCTCACAACATTTGAATTAGCCTCAAAAATGCACTCAATATATAAATAAATTCATAAAATTTCTAAAACTCAGTTACTATTTTTCGCGATTTCATCATATTTTATCATAAATAATATTCATAATTAAGAAAGCATTACCCCTTTTCTCAATCACGTTTGTTTATTTAACCCTCGGATGCCGAACGAGCGTACAACTTCATACCTTAAGTTAATACATCCAAGGGTTAATACCAATTACTTTTAAGTAAATGTTTCAAATGATTTGAAATTATAAGACGTCGTAAATGGCGTCAAATTTATGACTACAACAAAAGGCTTTAAATACTCGAGTGAAATGCGAAATTACCACGAATCGTTATTTAAAAAACACCATTTTATCTATGAAAAGCATTTTACTAAATTTTTTATGTCTTTAATAATGTTTGATATTGTTATAAATCAAATGCAGCAAACGGCCGAACGTTTACCTTTTTTTGCCTTTATTAATATTTTTTTTTTATTGGCCTATTATATTCAGAATCTCGTTTCTACGAAATATCCGGATCATTGCGATCGTGGAAATCGGACCTGGAAGGAATTGTTCTTGTCCGAAAAGAGTGAGGAGGACGAAAAATTGAGAAGATCTAAAATTGTCCTCCAGGCGAGGTACAAGGAAGAAGAAATGAAAGTTCATAAGACGAAACTCGTCGACTTGCAACCGAGAAAGAACCTCCAAGTGAAGAAAAGTAAATGAATGACCTCACAACATTTGAATTAGCCTCAAAAATGCACTCAATATATAAATAAATTCATAAAATTTCTAAAACTCAGTTACTATTTTTCGCGATTTTATCATATTTTATCATAAATAATATTCATAATTAAGAAAGCATTACCCCTTTTCTCAATCACGTTTGTTTATTTAACCCTCGGATGCCGAACGAGCGTACAACTTCATACCTTAAGTTAATACATCCAAGGGTTAATACCAATTACTTTTAAGAAAATGTTTCAAATGATTTGAAATTATAAGACGTCGTAAATGGCGTCAAATTTATGACTACAACAAAAGGCTTTAAATACTCGAGTGAAATGCGAAATTACCACGAATCGTTATTTAAAAAAACCATTTTATCTATGAAAAGCATTTTACTAAATTTTTTATGTCTTTAATAATGTTTGATATTGTTATAAATCAAATGCAGCAAACGGCCGAACGTTTACCTTTTTTTGCCTTTATTAATATTTTTTTTTTATTGGCCTATTATATTCAGAATCTCGTTTCTACGAAATATCCGGATCATTGCGATCGTGGAAATCGGACCTGGAAGGAATTGTTCTTGTCCGAAAAGAGTGAGGAGGACGAAAAATTGAGAAGATCTAAAATTGTCCTCCAGGCGAGGTACAAGGAAGAAGAAATGAAAGTTCATAAGACGAAACTCGTCGACTTGCAACCGAGAAAGAACCTCCAAGTGAAGAAAAGTAAATGAATGACCTCACAACATTTGAATTAGCCTCAAAAATGCACTCAATATATAAATAAATTCATAAAATTTCTAAAACTCAGTTACTATTTTTCGCGATTTCATCATATTTTATCATAAATAATATTCATAATTAAGAAAGCATTACCCCTTTTCTCAATCACGTTTGTTTATTTAACCCTCGGATGCCGAACGAGCGTACAACTTCATACCTTAAGTTAATACATCCAAGGGTTAATACCAATTACTTTTAAGAAAATGTTTCAAATGATTTGAAATTATAAGACGTCGTAAATGGCGTCAAATTTATGACTACAACAAAAGGCTTTAAATACTCGAGTGAAATGCGAAATTACCACGAATCGTTATTTAAAAAACACCATTTTATCTATGAAAAGCATTTTACTAAATTTTTTATGTCTTTAATAATGTTTGATATTGTTATAAATCAAATGCAGCAAACGGCCGAACGTTTACCTTTTTTTGCCTTTATTAATATTTTTTTTTTATTGGCCTATTATATTCAGAATCTTTTTCGCGCAACAGCATACGAGAAACGCCAGGCGTAGTACACGAAACACCAAATAGCTAGTCCCACTGCGTAAACTGAGAATTGAAAATGTCGGATCTTAAAGAAGGCATCACCTCAAACAAACGCAAAATGGAGGAGGATTTAGTAAACGAGGAACCGCCTCGAAAGTTGCTCCGTCTTGAGACGACCGGTGACGACGAGGCGTGGATGGACGACATCAAAGAAGACGATTGTCTTCAAGAAGAACAGGTTTTGAGCCGCCTCGAATCAATTTCTCTTCTTCTCGTGGAGAGGAAAAGACACCAGCCGGCGTTGTTCGGAATTCGCATGGAAAGTGTCAGGACGCCAGTTTTCTGTCACAAGACAAAAGGGAGGTCGAAAGAAATGAGTTTGGTGGGGAGGTTTCAGCATCTGCTCTTGAAAGATTTCGAAGGATTAGAAGGTCTGAACGAACTGCCCTACGACCTCATCGAACCAGTTCTGAGAAAACTTGATGCTCGACGTCTGCACATGTTCGAGAAGCTGTACCCTGACGTGGTCAGAGAAAACGACGATTTGTGGAAGAATCTCGTTTCTACGAAATATCCGGATCATTGCGATCGTGGAAATCGGACCTGGAAGGAATTGTTCTTGTCCGAAAAGAGTGCGGAGGACGAAAAATTGAGAAGATCTAAAATTGTCCTCCAGGCGAGGTACAAGGAAGAAGAAATGAAAGTTCATAAGACGAAACTCGTCGACTTGCAACCGAGAAAGAACCTCCAAGTGAAGAAAAGTAAATGAATGACCTCACAACATTTGAATTAGCCTCAAAAATGCACTCAATATATAAATAAATTCATAAAATTTCTAAAACTCAGTTACTATTTTTCGCGATTTCATCATATTTTATCATAAATAATATTCATAATTAAGAAAGCATTACCCCTTTTCTCAATCACGTTTGTTTATTTAACCCTCGGATGCCGAACGAGCGTACAACTTCATACCTTAAGTTAATACATCCAAGGGTTAATACCAATTACTTTTAAGAAAATGTTTCAAATGATTTGAAATTATAAGACGTCGTAAATGGCGTCAAATTTATGACTACAACAAAAGGCTTTAAATACTCGAGTGAAATGCGAAATTACCACGAATCGTTATTTAAAAAACACCATTTTATCTATGAAAAGCATTTTACTAAATTTTTTATGTCTTTAATAATGTTTGATATTGTTATAAATCAAATGCAGCAAACGGCCGAACGTTTACCTTTTTTTGCCTTTATTAATATTTTTTTTTTTATTGGCCTATTATATTCAGAATCTTTTTCGCGCAACAGCATACGAGAAACGCCAGGCGTAGTACACGAAACACCAAATAGCTAGTCCCACTGCGTAAACTGAGAATTGAAAATGTCGGATCTTAAAGAAGGCATCACCTCAAACAAACGCAAAATGGAGGAGGATTTAGTAAACGAGGAACCGCCTCGAAAGTTGCTCCGTCTTGAGACGACCGGTGACGACGAGGCGTGGATGGACGACATCAAAGAAGACGATTGTCTTCAAGAAGAACAGGTTTTGAGCCGCCTCGAATCAATTTCTCTTCTTCTCGTGGAGAGGAAAAGACACCAGCCGGCGTTGTTCGGAATTCGCATGGAAAGTGTCAGGACGCCAGTTTTCTGCCACAAGACAAAAGGGAGGTCGAAAGAAATGAGTTTGGTGGGGAGGTTTCAGCATCTGCTCTTGAAAGATTTCGAAGGATTAGAAGGTCTGAACGAACTGCCCTACGACCTCATCGAACCAGTTTTGAGAAAACTTGATGCTCGACGTCTGCACATGTTCGAGAAGCTGTACCCTGACGTGGTCAGAGAAACCGACGATTTGTGGAAGAATCTCGTTTCTACGAAATATCCGGATCATTGCGATCGTGGAAATCGGACCTGGAAGGAATTGTTCTTGTCCGAAAAGAGTGCGGAGGACGAAAAATTGAGAAGATCTAAAATTGTCCTCCAGGCGAGGTACAAGGAAGAAGAAATGAAAGTTCATAAGACGAAACTCGTCGACTTGCAACCGAGAAAGAACCTCCAAGTGAAGAAAAGTAAATGAATGACCTCACAACATTTGAATTAGCCTCAAAAATGCACTCAATATATAAATAAATTCATAAAATTTCTAAAACTCAGTTACTATTTTTCGCGATTTCATCATATTTTATCATAAATAATATTCATAATTAAGAAAGCATTACCCCTTTTCTCAATCACGTTTGTTTATTTAACCCTCGGATGCCGAACGAGCGTACAACTTCATACCTTAAGTTAATACATCCAAGGGTTAATACCAATTACTTTTAAGAAAATGTTTCAAATGATTTGAAATTATAAGACGTCGTAAATGGCGTCAAATTTATGACTACAACAAAAGGCTTTAAATACTCGAGTGAAATGCGAAATTACCACGAATCGTTATTTAAAAAACACCATTTTATCTATGAAAAGCATTTTACTAAATTTTTTATGTCTTTAATAATGTTTGATATTGTTATAAATCAAATGCAGCAAACGGCCGAACGTTTACCTTTTTTTGCATTATTAATATTTTTTTTTTATTGGCCTATTATATACAGAATCTTTTTCGCGCAACAGCATACGAGAAACGCCAGGCGTAGTACACGAAACACCAAATAGCTAGTCCCACTGCGTAAACTGAGAATTGAAAATGTCGGATCTTAAAGAAGGCATCACCTCAAACAAACGCAAAATGGAGGAGGATTTAGTAAACGAGGAACCGCCTCGAAAGTTGCTCCGTCTTGAGACGACCGGTGACGACGAGGCGTGGATGGACGACATCAAAGAAGACGACTGTCTTCAAGAAGAACAGGTTTTGAGCCGCCTCGAATCAATTTCTCTTCTTCTCGTGGAGAGGAAAAGACACCAGCCGGCGTTGTTCGGAATTCGCATGGAAAGTGTCAGGACGCCAGTTTTCTGCCACAAGACAAAAGGGAGGTCGAAAGAAATGAGTTTGGTGGGGAGGTTTCAGCATCTGCTCTTGAAAGATTTCGAAGGATTAGAAGGTCTGAACGAACTGCCCTACGACCTCATCGAACCAGTTTTGAGAAAACTTGATGCTCGACGTCTGCACATGTTCGAGAAGCTGTACCCTGACGTGGTCAGAGAAACCGACGATTTGTGGAAGAATCTCGTTTCTACGAAATATCCGGATCATTGCGATCGTGGAAATCGGACCTGGAAGGAATTGTTCTTGTCCGAAAAGAGTGCGGAGGACGAAAAATTGAGAAGATCTAAAATTGTCCTCCAGGCGAGGTACAAGGAAGAAGAAATGAAAGTTCATAAGACGAAACTCGTCGACTTGCAACCGAGAAAGAACCTCCAAGTGAAGAAAAGTAAATGAATGACCTCACAACATTTGAATTAGCCTCAAAAATGCACTCAATATATAAATAAATTCATAAAATTTCTAAAACTCAGTTACTATTTTTCGCGATTTCATCATATTTTATCATAAATAATATTCATAATTAAGAAAGCATTACCCCTTTTCTCAGTCACGTTTGTTTATTTAACCCTCGGATGCCGAACGAGCGTACAACTTCATACCTTAAGTTAATACATCCAAGGGTTAATACCAATTACTTTTAAATAAATGTTTCAAATGATTTGAAATTATAAGACGTCGTAAATGGCGTCAAATTTATGACTACAACAAAAGGCTTTAAATACTCGAGTGAAATGCGAAATTACCACGAATCGTTATTTAAAAAACACCGTTTTATCTATGAAAAGCATTTTACTAAATTTTTTATGTCTTTAATAATGTTTGATATTGTTATAAATCAAATGCAGCAAACGGCCGAACGTTTACCTTTTTTTGCCTTTATTAATATTTTTTTTTTATTGGCCTATTATATTCAGAATCTTTTTCGCGCAACAGCATACGAGAAACGCCAGGCGTAGTACACGAAACACCAAATAGCTAGTCCCACTGCGTAAACTGAGAATTGAAAATGTCGGATCTTAAAGAAGGCATCACCTCAAACAAACGCAAAATGGAGGAGGATTTAGTAAACGAGGAACCGCCTCGAAAGTTGCTCCGTCTTGAGACGACCGGTGACGACGAGGCGTGGATGGACGACATCAAAGAAGACGATTGTCTTCAAGAAGAACAGGTTTTGAGCCGCCTCGAATCAATTTCTCTTCTTCTCGTGGAGAGGAAAAGACACCAGCCGGCGTTGTTCGGAATTCGCATGGAAAGTGTCAGGACGCCAGTTTTCTGCCACAAGACAAAAGGGAGGTCGAAAGAAATGAGTTTGGTGGGGAGGTTTCAGCATCTGCTCTTGAAAGATTTCGAAGGATTAGAAGGTCTGAACGAACTGCCCTACGACCTCATCGAACCAGTTTTGAGAAAACTTGATGCTCGACGTCTGCACATGTTCGAGAAGCTGTACCCTGACGTGGTCAGAGAAACCGACGATTTGTGGAAGAATCTCGTTTCTACGAAATATCCGGATCATTGCGATCGTGGAAATCGGACCTGGAAGGAATTGTTCTTGTCCGAAAAGAGTGCGGAGGACGAAAAATTGAGAAGATCTAAAATTGTCCTCCAGGCGAGGTACAAGGAAGAAGAAATGAAAGTTCATAAGACGAAACTCGTCGACTTGCAACCGAGAAAGAACCTCCAAGTGAAGAAAAGTAAATGAATGACCTCACAACATTTGAATTAGCCTCAAAAATGCACTCAATATATAAATAAATTCATAAAATTTCTAAAACTCAGTTACTATTTTTCGCGATTTCATCATATTTTATCATAAATAATATTCATAATTAAGAAAGCATTACCCCTTTTCTCAGTCACGTTTGTTTATTTAACCCTCGGATGCCGAACGAGCGTACAACTTCATACCTTAAGTTAATACATCCAAGGGTTAATACCAATTACTTTTAAATAAATGTTTCAAATGATTTGAAATTATAAGACGTCGTAAATGGCGTCAAATTTATGACTACAACAAAAGGCTTTAAATACTCGAGTGAAATGCGAAATTACCACGAATCGTTATTTAAAAAACACCGTTTTATCTATGAAAAGCATTTTACTAAATTTTTTATGTCTTTAATAATGTTTGATATTGTTATAAATCAAATGCAGCAAACGGCCGAACGTTTACCTTTTTTTGCCTTTATTAATATTTTTTTTTTATTGGCCTATTATATTCAGAATCTTTTTCGCGCAACAGCATACGAGAAACGCCAGGCGTAGTACACGAAACACCAAATAGCTAGTCCCACTGCGTAAACTGAGAATTGAAAATGTCGGATCTTAAAGAAGGCATCACCTCAAACAAACGCAAAATGGAGGAGGATTTAGTAAACGAGGAACCGCCTCGAAAGTTGCTCCGTCTTGAGACGACCGGTGACGACGAGGCGTGGATGGACGACATCAAAGAAGACGATTGTCTTCAAGAAGAACAGGTTTTGAGCCGCCTCGAATCAATTTCTCTTCTTCTCGTGGAGAGGAAAAGACACCAGCCGGCGTTGTTCGGAATTCGCATGGAAAGTGTCAGGACGCCAGTTTTCTGCCACAAGACAAAAGGGAGGTCGAAAGAAATGAGTTTGGTGGGGAGGTTTCAGCATCTGCTCTTGAAAGATTTCGAAGGATTAGAAGGTCTGAACGAACTGCCCTACGACCTCATCGAACCAGTTTTGAGAAAACTTGATGCTCGACGTCTGCACATGTTCGAGAAGCTGTACCCTGACGTGGTCAGAGAAACCGACGATTTGTGGAAGAATCTCGTTTCTACGAAATATCCGGATCATTGCGATCGTGGAAATCGGACCTGGAAGGAATTGTTCTTGTCCGAAAAGAGTGCGGAGGACGAAAAATTGAGAAGATCTAAAATTGTCCTCCAGGCGAGGTACAAGGAAGAAGAAATGAAAGTTCATAAGACGAAACTCGTCGACTTGCAACCGAGAAAGAACCTCCAAGTGAAGAAAAGTAAATGAATGACCTCACAACATTTGAATTAGCCTCAAAAATGCACTCAATATATAAATAAATTCATAAAATTTCTAAAACTCAGTTACTATTTTTCGCGATTTCATCATATTTTATCATAAATAATATTCATAATTAAGAAAGCATTACCCCTTTTCTCAGTCACGTTTGTTTATTTAACCCTCGGATGCCGAACGAGCGTACAACTTCATACCTTAAGTTAATACATCCAAGGGTTAATACCAATTACTTTTAAATAAATGTTTCAAATGATTTGAAATTATAAGACGTCGTAAATGGCGTCAAATTTATGACTACAACAAAAGGCTTTAAATACTCGAGTGAAATGCGAAATTACCACGAATCGTTATTTAAAAAACACCATTTTATCTATGAAAAGCATTTTACTAAATTTTTTATGTCTTTAATAATGTTTGATATTGTTATAAATCAAATGCAGCAAACGGCCGAACGTTTACCTTTTTTTGCCTTTATTAATATTTTTTTTTTATTGGCCTATTATATTCAGAATCTTTTTCGCGCAACAGCATACGAGAAACGCCAGGCGTAGTACACGAAACACCAAATAGCTAGTCCCACTGCGTAAACTGAGAATTGAAAATGTCGGATCTTAAAAAAGGCATCACCTCAAACAAACGCAAAATGGAGGAAGATTTAGTAAACGAGGAACCGCCTCGAAAGTTGCTCCGTCTTGAGACGACCGGTGACGACGAGGCGTGGATGGACGACATCAAAGAAGACGATTGTCTTCAAGAAGAACAGGTTTTGAGCCGCCTCGAATCAATTTCTCTTCTTCTCGTGGAGAGGAAAAGACACCAGCCGGCGTTGTTCGGAATTCGCATGGAAAGTGTCAGGACGCCAGTTTTCTGCCACAAGACAAAAGGGAGGTCGAAAGAAATGAGTTTGGTGGGGAGGTTTCAGCATCTGCTCTTGAAAGATTTCGAAGGATTAGAAGGTCTGAACGAACTGCCCTACGACCTCATCGAACCAGTTTTGAGAAAACTTGATGCTCGACGTCTGCACATGTTCGAGAAGCTGTACCCTGACGTGGTCAGAGAAACCGACGATTTGTGGAAGAATCTCGTTTCTACGAAATATCCGGATCATTGCGATCGTGGAAATCGGACCTGGAAGGAATTGTTCTTGTCCGAAAAGAGTGCGGAGGACGAAAAATTGAGAAGATCTAAAATTGTCCTCCAGGCGAGGTACAAGGAAGAAGAAATGAAAGTTCATAAGACGAAACTCGTCGACTTGCAACCGAGAAAGAACCTCCAAGTGAAGAAAAGTAAATGAATGACCTCACAACATTTGAATTAGCCTCAAAAATGCACTCAATATATAAATAAATTCATAAAATTTCTAAAACTCTTACTATTTTTCGCGATTTCATCATATTTTATCATAAATAATATTCATAATTAAGAAAGCATTACCCCTTTTCTCAGTCACGTTTGTTTATTTAACCCTCGGATGCCGAACGAGCGTACAACTTCATACCTTAAGTTAATACATCCAAGGGTTAATACCAATTACTTTTAAATAAATGTTTCAAATGATTTGAAATTATAAGACGTCGTAAATGGCGTCAAATTTATGACTACAACAAAAGGCTTTAAATACTCGAGTGAAATGCGAAATTACCACGAATCGTTATTTAAAAAACACCGTTTTATCTATGAAAAGCATTTTACTAAATTTTTTATGTCTTTAATAATGTTTGATATTGTTATAAATCAAATGCAGCAAACGGCCGAACGTTTACCTTTTTTTGCCTTTATTAATATTTTTTTTTATCGGCCTATTATATTCAGAATCTTTTTCGCGCAACAGCATACGAGAAACGCCAGGCGTAGTACACGAAACACCAAATAGCTAGTCCCACTGCGTAAACTGAGAATTGAAAATGTCGGATCTTAAAGAAGGCATCACCTCAAACAAACGCAAAATGGAGGAGGATTTAGTAAACGAGGAACCGCCTCGAAAGTTGCTCCGTCTTGAGACGACCGGTGACGACGAGGCGTGGATGGACGACATCAAAGAAGACGATTGTCTTCAAGAAGAACAGGTTTTGAGCCGCCTCGAATCAATTTCTCTTCTTCTCGTGGAGAGGAAAAGACACCAGCCGGCGTTGTTCGGAATTCGCATGGAAAGTGTCAGGACGCCAGTTTTCTGTCACAAGACAAAAGGGAGGTCGAAAGAAATGAGTTTGGTGGGGAGGTTTCAGCATCTGCTCTTGAAAGATTTCGAAGGATTAGAAGGTCTGAACGAACTGCCCTACGACCTCATCGAACCAGTTTTGAGAAAACTTGATGCTCGACGTCTGCACATGTTCGAGAAGCTGTACCCTGACGTGGTCAGAGAAACCGACGATTTGTGGAAGAATCTCGTTTCTACGAAATATCCGGATCATTGCGATCGTGGAAATCGGACCTGGAAGGAATTGTTCTTGTCCGAAAAGAGTGCGGAGGACGAAAAATTGAGAAGATCTAAAATTGTCCTCCAGGCGAGGTACAAGGAAGAAGAAATGAAAGTTCATAAGACGAAACTCGTCGACTTGCAACCGAGAAAGAACCTCCAAGTGAAGAAAAGTAAATGAATGACCTCACAACATTTGAATTAGCCTCAAAAATGCACTCAATATATAAATAAATTCATAAAATTTCTAAAACTCAGTTACTATTTTTCGCGATTTCATCATATTTTATCATAAATAATATTCATAATTAAGAAAGCATTACCCCTTTTCTCAGTCACGTTTGTTTATTTAACCCTCGGATGCCGAACGAGCGTACAACTTCATACCTTAAGTTAATACATCCAAGGGTTAATACCAATTACTTTTAAATAAATGTTTCAAATGATTTGAAATTATAAGACGTCGTAAATGGCGTCAAATTTATGACTACAACAAAAGGCTTTAAATACTCGAGTGAAATGCGAAATTACCACGAATCGTTATTTAAAAAACACCGTTTTATCTATGAAAAGCATTTTACTAAATTTTTTATGTCTTTAATAATGTTTGATATTGTTATAAATCAAATGCAGCAAACGGCCGAACGTTTACCTTTTTTTGCCTTTATTAATATTTTTTTTTTATTGGCCTATTATATTCAGAATCTTTTTCGCGCAACAGCATACGAGAAACGCCAGGCGTAGTACACGAAACACCAAATAGCTAGTCCCACTGCGTAAACTGAGAATTGAAAATGTCGGATCTTAAAGAAGGCATCACCTCAAACAAACGCAAAATGGAGGAAGATTTAGTAAACGAGGAACCGCCTCGAAAGTTGCTCCGTCTTGAGACGACCGGTGACGACGAGGCGTGGATGGACGACATCAAAGAAGACGATTGTCTTCAAGAAGAACAGGTTTTGAGCCGCCTCGAATCAATTTCTCTTCTTCTCGTGGAGAGGAAAAGACACCAGCCGGCGTTGTTCGGAATTCGCATGGAAAGTGTCAGGACGCCAGTTTTCTGCCACAAGACAAAAGGGAGGTCGAAAGAAATGAGTTTGGTGGGGAGGTTTCAGCATCTGCTCTTGAAAGATTTCGAAGGATTAGAAGGTCTGAACGAACTGCCCTACGACCTCATCGAACCAGTTTTGAGAAAACTTGATGCTCGACGTCTGCACATGTTCGAGAAGCTGTACCCTGACGTGGTCAGAGAAACCGACGATTTGTGGAAGAATCTCGTTTCTACGAAATATCCGGATCATTGCGATCGTGGAAATCGGACCTGGAAGGAATTGTTCTTGTCCGAAAAGAGTGCGGAGGACGAAAAATTGAGAAGATCTAAAATTGTCCTCCAGGCGAGGTACAAGGAAGAAGAAATGAAAGTTCATAAGACGAAACTCGTCGACTTGCAACCGAGAAAGAACCTCCAAGTGAAGAAAAGTAAATGAATGACCTCACAACATTTGAATTAGCCTCAAAAATGCACTCAATATATAAATAAATTCATAAAATTTCTAAAACTCAGTTACTATTTTTCGCGATTTCATCATATTTTATCATAAATAATATTCATAATTAAGAAAGCATTACCCCTTTTCTCAGTCACGTTTGTTTATTTAACCCCCGGATGCCGAACGAGCGTACAACTTCATACCTTAAGTTAATACATCCAAGGGTTAATACCAATTACTTTTAAGTAAATGTTTCAAATGATTTGAAATTATAAGACGTCGTAAATGGCGTCAAATTTATGACTCAACAAAAGGCTTTAAATACTCGAGTGAAATGCGAAATAACCACGAATCGCATAAACCGTTATTTAAAAAACACCGTTTTATCTATGAAAAGCATTTTACTAAATTTTTTATGCCTTTAATTATGTTTGATATTGTTATAAATCAAATGCAGCAAACGGCCGAACGTTTACCTTTTTTTGCCTTTATTAATATTTTTTTTTATCGGCCTATTATATTCAGAATCTTTTTCGCGCAACAGCATACGAGAAACGCCAGGCGTAGTACACGAAACACCAAATAGCTAGTCCCACTGCGTAAACTGAGAATTGAAAATGTCGGATCTTAAAGAAGGCATCACCTCAAACAAACGCAAAATGGAGGAGGATTTAGTAAACGAGGAACCGCCTCGAAAGTTGCTCCGTCTTGAGACGACCGGTGACGACGAGGCGTGGATGGACGACATCAAAGAAGACGATTGTCTTCAAGAAGAACAGGTTTTGAGCCGCCTCGAATCAATTTCTCTTCTTCTCGTGGAGAGGAAAAGACACCAGCCGGCGTTGTTCGGAATTCGCATGGAAAGTGTCAGGACGCCAGTTTTCTGCCACAAGACAAAAGGGAGGTCGAAAGAAATGAGTTTGGTGGGGAGGTTTCAGCATCTGCTCTTGAAAGATTTCGAAGGATTAGAAGGTCTGAACGAACTGCCCTACGACCTCATCGAACCAGTTTTGAGAAAACTTGATGCTCGACGTCTGCACATGTTCGAGAAGCTGTACCCTGACGTGGTCAGAGAAACCGACGATTTGTGGAAGAATCTCGTTTCTACGAAATATCCGGATCATTGCGATCGTGGAAATCGGACCTGGAAGGAATTGTTCTTGTCCGAAAAGAGTGCGGAGGACGAAAAATTGAGAAGATCTAAAATTGTCCTCCAGGCGAGGTACAAGGAAGAAGAAATGAAAGTTCATAAGACGAAACTCGTCGACTTGCAACCGAGAAAGAACCTCCAAGTGAAGAAAAGTAAATGAATGACCTCACAACATTTGAATTAGCCTAAAAATGCACTCAATATATAAATAAATTCATAAAATTTCTAATACTTGTTTTAAAAGCCTCACATTTCTCCTACTTTTTGTCAACTTTCGGTAATTCTTTGACTGAATAGTATTAATAATTAATAGGATTGTAATCCTTCTTAAAAATTGGACCATTTTATGAGGAAAGGGGGTTCCTTTATTTTGGGGTGAGGGAATCTGGGATTTAAGATTTGTCATTTCACTGCTTAAATATGTTTTCTGATTAATAATAATTTATTTAACTGTCTAATGGCTTCATATTTTCATGGTACTTATATTAAAATGGTTTGATATTCCCATATTTGGAGACTTGATCGCTTAAATTGAACTTAGGTCTAATTCTATCCCGACTACGCCATTAACGTGATTATATCGCCTGGAAACCCCAGTATTTATTTTAAAATTTAAATGCTTTCAATTTAACTTGTATTGTATTACAAACCTTAAATCATGTAAAAAGAAATTGTGAAATTTCTAAAGCAGGATAAGCAGGAAAATTGAGACAGAAATTTTAGTTAATATCCTTCACAATGGCATCTTCAAATCAACATCTATTCGAAGGTGTTCGTTCAAAGATAACATCGTTGAAAATATTAAATATAATAAAAGGGTATAAATCAGGAAATAATTTATTTCATTATTAAGGTCTTACATGCGCATAAAAATTTGTTATGAGATCCCAGACAAAAGAAGTCTTTTCATACAAAATTCCAGCAAAATGCCCCATGAATAAGCGAAATATAAATCATTAGTTTTGTTTTTAGTCTGCATCTAATCGGTTTACGTTAGCTGCTAGAATATGAATTTGTAATATGAATTGTTTGTAATTTTGATTCCAAAACTTTCTGATAAATAATAAAATAATAAAAATAATAAAAATTCACAATAACCATTTCAGCAATTAACAAAATTTACATCACTGGCCTTTACCAAGGAGCAGTGTTTTTAATTGTTCGGCTTATCTGATTCATCATATTTTCGTTTCCAACACCAGTTAGAAATTTAGACGCGAAACCATTTCCCTCACAATTTCACTCATGAAGTTTCTTTGAAAATATCGTCGACTACTTGAAGATGACACGGAATGATGATTGTCATTTGCAGTCTCCATATGCCTTTGTTTACGTCGCCATTTTGTTCTTTCCAGCTCTTGCCAATCTGCACCGCTTGCTGGGTGTGTACACCGCAGCACATCATGGCCTGAGCTTCTGCACCAATATTTTCCATTTCTATAAAGAAACATGAACGTATATTAATAGTATAATGAATATTCAATAGTTATCGTACTCTGAATTATAATAACGAACATTAAGTTTAGAGTCCTGCTTTTTCTCGAGGTATTTTATTAAAATGTTGGATTTTCAGTGAATTCATTTAAATCACGAAAGCAAATTTTGCATAGTCTACACGAATTCCTTCAGAGGGATCGTTCCAAGTAACGAAATTGGCTGCCCAATTAATAAGCATAAACATTTGAGATCATCAAAATGCATCTCAAATGTTTTGGTATTGTCACGGAAGCAGCCTATTGAGCATTTACTGGCGGTCAATTTGAATAACCGAAATACCAACGTTAGCGCCTCAGGGTAGTGGGACAGCTTAGATACAAATAAGCCATGAGATGTAGAAGACATATGTCAGATGATGCTAAGACCTGGGATGAATCCCGACGTCATCATAAGGGAAACAAGTCAAATCTCTTTGAACGCTCTTCCTCGAAATTTGATGAGTTTCCTGCACTTGAGTCAAGAATCTGCAAACGTCGATAACATAACCTCGTAACGTCCGTCGGTGAAGACGATGATGATGACGGAGATGACAGTAATGACTGAGATTGGCATTAATGAGAAAGCGGATAACTCTGATGCCGGTAAAGAAGCAGACGATAATCGAGATTAGCTCGTCATGGAAATGAGGCCAAAAAAATCTCGAAAAATGGCTTCATTCAATAACTTGATTGCCTTATTATGATGTCCTTTTGTTCCGCTTGACTGAATGTCCGTGGTTTTAGTCGAAATTACAATTTTCATTGATTTTCAAAAAAAGACCTGAAGTACGGATTGAATATCGTCTCCAACTTTCGCTTCAAATGGCATTTTTGGACTGTTGCTGAAGTGCCCTCTTGTAATATTTTGTCAAATGTATGTAGAAGGATTTTCTTAAAATTGATTTCAAGTTTATGAGTAATATGTTATAAATTTCATAACTTTATTTTTCCACTAAAATTGTGGTTATTTTTGTTAGAATTAAGATATTAATGAAATTATATGATTCTTTTTTAAATTCTTTGTGCTCAATCTACTATCAAAGGCTATTTTTTATTATTAATTAATATTTATCGAATTAATTAATTAATTATTAAAAAGTAGCGGGTGAAAATTTTCAAATAAATTCTGCAGCCCGAACGAGATCGTTAGCATCACATGCATGCACGCGATTGGACAATTCAGTCCTTCCTGCTGGAAAGCACGCTGCCTGGAAGTTATGAATATTCATGAACATCGGCCTCTTATAATGGCCTCATTGAGGGGTGAGTCTTTGGAATCGTGTGGAATTCTTATAATCGCTTCCATCCAGTCTTCTTCATCCTCTTCCTCCTCATCCTCATCGTTAGATCGTTCATCTGGATAATTATGGCGGATCGTTGCGTGGCTTTCAGCACAAATGTGGAGAAATGAAAATTGTCACTCGCTTAACGACTCTCTCTCGTCTCTTGGAATGTTCATTCTCGAATCAATGTCTCATCATCTTCTTCGTAATCTTCGTCATCTTCTTCCACGTCGTCGACATTAATTCCCCCTTTGATTGGAAATAAAACCATCTTGTCCTCCCTGTGCGTGATTGGAACTCACAGATTCCAAATCAGGTGCGTTTACAGGTTAAGTTTTTGTGTTAAATTTTAAATTTCATTGTTTTATTAATACAGAAATTGAAGAACTTTCAATTTTAACCCGCAATATTATTTTTTGATCATTATTATTTATTATAATATAGGTTTATCGATATTTCAAACGTTTCTCCATCTAATATCTTGAATGGATATTGAATTCTAAGGAGCTAAATGATGGACCTCTTCCCCTGCTTCACTGTTCTTCTGCTTAATTAATTAATTCTTTTTATAAATCAAAGATTTTGAATCAAGTTCAAAGCTAAAGGAAGGAACTTTTACTGCATTTCTCAACTGAGATTGAGTAAAAGACAAAAGTATTTTGGATCTAACGATTGGATTCTTTGATAAATTACTACATGCACTAGACATACGTTCATATATTCATAATACTACTAATAACGTTATTATAATAATAACATTAATATTCCAAATATAAATATCCTTAATTTAATTCAGTTATCAATAATTAGTTAATGGAATCATTTTTTATGTAATTTTCAGATTTTAAGTCTATTTTCTCTCCAAATAACTGTGAATAAAATATAAAAATACAATAAAAATGTACAATTTAATGGCGGGGCGTTTTAAAAAGGTCAGAGGAAACGTTAATATGATGGGTGGTTGGTCGGTCGAGAGTTGAAGTCTAAACAGAGTCACGTGCAAAACATCTACGTGGGTGGCATCTTGTCTTCGGCATCATCATCATCCACTACTCTGATATAATTATCTGATATAATATCTTAGGAAGGTCTTAGATTTTAGATGTAATATCCGATAATATCTGATAACTGTCAGATGTAATCTCCTGCTTCTTGGTTTTCCCCATCGAGCATATTCATTCTTTCCATTTGTTACCTACTTGTTTTCGTCGGCGAGTTTACCAGGTGCATTTGAATTAAAAATAGAAAATAAATTTATTTTTCACCTGACGTGATTCCTGGATGAGGCTGGATAATATTGAAAATACATATTTGGGAGTTTCAGAGAACATCTTTTTTCGCAACAACTTTTCCGCGACAAAAATTCGTCCGGGGCCTCGTAAAAATAACAAATGTCCATTCACTGTTTTGCAGGAATTTACTGCAGTTTGGCACAACTTTCATGGATGTCCTGGTTTGCATTATTGATGTCAACTTATAATATCGTGGTTCGGTTGAATTCCTGCCTCGTATTTGCCTTGCTTTTCAGCAGACAAATAATAAGGTGATGAATTTAAGTATCAGATCAAATCAAGATAAATAAATGTACTTTCATCGTTATGATCTTGATTTTCTTGTGACTGCAGAGCTATAGATTTGTTTCAAACGTCTGAATTTAATCACAAAGTTGCCTAAAATCTTTGACGGCATTTTCCAGATGCAAAAATGATGTTAAAAGTTTTATTTGAATTTCACGAGGCCTGGCAATAATTGAAAGTCGTAAAAAGAAACAATTATTTGTAAACAATCGACTTTCAACGGCTCACGGTCGAGATTTTGTTGCAAAAGCTTATCCGCCTTGTTGTTCCAAGTTGCCATTGTTGTCGTGAGTGATCAATCAATCAATTTGTTCCTACGATTAAAAGATCCTCTACCTCGCTTCATGGCTCTGATGTTAAAAGATATTCTTTAATGGATTTATTAAATTTAATAATTTAATAATAAAAATCTAATATAACTTTCAGATCGATCGCTAACATGGCCTCTAATGGACAGAGAATCATCGTCTTCATTCTGCTCCTGAACTCAATTTGTTGGAGCAAACGTAGGAGCGCTTCAGATGATGGTGGGTCACGCATTTTTATTACAATTCACGTTTTTGAAAATTTTCGCTGATATGGGGAGAGGTTCGGTTCAATTTATCGATTTCAAATAAAACTTTAATAAGTAAATACTAGTAATTAGGGGTTTTTTGTCAAGAAAAATTCGCACCATAAATCGTGGGTTTCAATTTGCGATTTGAATTGGTTTAATTAAAAATTTAATCTCGGTTCAACCGAACCTTGCAATCGATCACACTCAGTTCAATGGGCCGTTCTTCAAACCCTTCCAGAAGGGTGGTTATAGAACAAAACTGCTCAACACCGCAAAGCAACAAAAAATAAATTTATTTTTAGCCCACGTGTTCAACGGATTTCCTTCCAAACACCTGCAAGAAATGGAAAAACGTGCAAGAAACAAGTGGGCATTTGCACCGCTTCACGACAGAAATTTTCTGAAAACTATTCGATTTTCTCACGCTCCACGCTACCAAACCTGGTTGAATTTCAACCAAAACCCCTGGAACAACTCGGCACTCAAGAGCCAACGTAAGAGGAGTCTGCCAATCGTTTCAGTGAGCATGACTCCATCGAGACTTCAAGTACTAGGAGGAAGTATGGCTTCTTTCTTCTGCCACTTCAGGGCCATTGACCTTAGCTCGCACTTGGGCGTCAAATCGGCTCGAACGGACTACGATTCGATTGACGTTACTTGGTTGAAGTCGGACAGGCTTCTGCCAAGCAGAAGTAGATTTTCAATCACTAGGATAAACACCAAGCAGCCTGACATAGGAGGTTCAATCCTCAGAATTAACCCTCTTAAGGATGGAAAGGACACAGGAGCTTACGAGTGCAGGGTGGAAAAAGGCGGTATGGTACTTGGAACTGCCAATGCTCTCTTGGAGGTCATAGATGAAGATGCAGGTACATTTGCAAGTTCAATTTCACTCATTGAATCAATCAACCAATCAATCAATCAATCAATCAGTCAGTCAATCCATTTGTTCAATCAACAAAGCATATGCATCCACCACTTTGAACATTTACTTGCTTCGATATTTTCGCTGCTATGTTTGTCTTTCCATTGCTCGAACATTTTTCCTGATAAGGGCTGTGAGAGGACACTTGTTCTTGTCTTGTTAAGTGGCAGCGTGTATTTTTAATCACGTTTTTTAAGCATCTTTAACAATTAAATATAAAATAGCGAAAAATACTTTTACATTATTTTCTAAATTTTAAGAAGTTGGTACATCAATTATGAATTTCATTAAGGATTTCAAAGGATATAAAGTCTTTTTGAATTTAAAAGAATTAAATCATTTTTCCTCAATTGAGAAAATATTTATTCAGGTGTCAGTAGGAAATTGCAAAAGAAAATTTTATTTATTCCCAATTAGAAAAAATTTGGTAAAATTATCATTTTAGGAAGAAGTAGTATTTCCGAAGTAATTTTATTTTAAATGAATTATTGATTAATAACACAAAGGACATCTTTTGTGAAAATGTTGATTTCTTGGAGACTTTTTTGTAAGAATTCAGCAATTGTTGAACATTAGCAGGGTCGTTAGTCTATGTCATTGCAAGGGAAGCACGTAATGCTCCAAAGGTTGGTGTAACAAATGACAAAACTGCCACACTGGCTTCCATCTTGGAGGAGACAAGAGAGAGAGGTTTATACGTCACTTAGAGCTGAGTTATGGTCTTCCTGCCATTTGGCTAGTTGAGTGCTGTTTGCTGTCTCAGGACTTGGAAAGTATCGATTTTGATTCCAGGCCTGTGTTTAATTTCAACTGAAAGTGTCAGGAAGAGCATGGAAAAGTTTTTTTTTTTTGTGGCATTTTTGTGATTTCACTCGTGCGTGCCTTGAATTGCTGCAATGAATTGCGGGTTAATATAATTAAGATTTTAATGAAATTATTAAAATTCACGCCATTAATTATCACGAAATTGCTGCTGACGATCAAACCTGCAGTAAGAGAGTCGGTGATTTACGATTTTAGTGACCCGTGTACGTCCGCCATTGAAATTGCACTGCGACGCAGTTTAATGTCATCTTATGACATCTGTGCTTTGACCAAAGAATCACCACTTAAAAATTTATTCAAACCTAGCAGTAATAACGTAACAATATTAATAAATATTGTCGTGTCACCGCGAAGTTGTGGAGCATTGGCAATTTGCCTCTTTAGAAATTCTGTGAAATATGGCGAGGAATATGAAGACGTAGCTTCTGTTGGTTCTGTTATTTTCAAAGTCATCTCCTTTGGTAAATAATTCACGACCTCTTTTCTTCTAAATTGCAAAAGAAAATTGAAATAAACATTGCTAACATTGCCTAAAAAAATATCTAAAAGGAAAAAGACAGAATACTGAAATTATGAAATAATGAACGATCTGAAAAATTAAATTTTAGAAGCTGCATTTTACTGTAATTTCAGAAATTATTTCAAAGACTGCATTTTGGTGGACTGAATAATTGAATTTAAGGGATTTCCATGCAAAAGAAAAATGGAAGAGAAATATTAAGTAATTCTTTTCTGCATTGCAACTAAAGGAAAAAAAAATTGAAGGTAGTCAGTTATGTTTTAAAGCAAACCTGATCTGCATTCTCGATGAATTTATCATTTTTAGAAAATCAATGTTTATCGGGGAAAATGTTTAAAAAAAATCTTTTCCGTCATAAATATGATGACGCTGATAATACCTGTGCTGCTGTGCTGCCATGGAATGCTATTCATGAAACAGTTAAGTTATTAAAAACAATGCATAATATAATTTAATTAATGATAATTTATTAATCTGGTAATTCATGTTACTTACTAATACAAAATTTAATTTTTGAGTCTCTGATAGGTTTAGCCTAAAGCTTATTTTGTTTATTCCTTAATCAGAAGAACCTGTATGCCAGCAAAGCTTAGATTGCAAATAAACGTTTTAGAGCTCAGATCCTAAATAAACAAATATTTATTTGTTTTTATTTGTAAAATTTAATTTGGATTGTCTCCTATTAACAGTATTTCTTTGTTGAAATGCAAGTTCAAGCGTGTAGAGGTTTATTAGTGGTTTGGCAAAGAACATTCGTTACTCCTACCTGGGTTACTTCTGTTACGAACGACCTTTTAGAATTTTAATGTAACACGATTAATTGCTTTGTTGTAATCTGAACAATTTTCAATATCGCGAATAAATGTATTTATTCACAAAATATTAATATTAAGAAATATTCAACTGAGAGCTGCCCAAAAAAAAAACACGCATAATTTCATCGGAGCGCTTTCACAAACAATAATTTAATTATATTCCTGCAAGTTTCCCCAAAAAAGGATTGCAATTAAGGCGAACAAAAAGCCATCGACGTGAATCGATTTTTGCATTCTCATCTCTTCTCGTCCTAAGATTTAAGGAGGAATTTCGACGATGAATTTCTAAAAGTCACCAGCATTTCGTAATTGCACGGCTTTTGTTCCAAGGAAATCACGAAAATTATGGATTTCAGCCTTTTTCTGGGAGAGGGGTTGGTCTAGCCCAAACCCCCTCCCTCCCTTCCTTCGATCTGATGACTTTTTTTTGCATCTCGTCAAACTCCGCCTTCCCAATTATGTTCCTGATGAAAATCCTCGAGATATTTGTTCCAATTGATTTCCTTGGCAACGCTTTTCTTGAAAATGTCTCTTCGCTGTTTAATCAACGTAAAGTCATTTATTTCAAATTAAGTTTACGTTTTAAATTAATTTTAAAAATAAAATAATTTTTAATTAAATTCCTCAGACTTTGAGACAATAGTCTTTTCGTACCTTTTGAACTTTCCCAAGAATTTTCGAACCATCTGCTCTTCTTCGTGTTTTCTTAAAGTTTAATTTTCTCCTGTTAATTAATAATATCCAAAAACTAAAAATTTTGAATTTAATATCTGAGTTTTAATTTTTTATAAATATTGCTAATTATGGGAAACGAAAATATGGGAAAAATGTTCCTTTAAGACCATCGTTTAAGACATAATTTCGATGATCACACATCCTGTGAGGTGGAGTGGGGATTTTCCAAGATATTATTTTTATTAAATAAATTCTTTCATTAAATAATTTTTTAATTTAAAAAAAAATTTACTTTGAAATATTTTTATTAATCAGGAAAAAGAAAATATAATCGTTAAAATTTTCAACAACTCGAATAAATCTCCACTAATGATTTGCAAATGTTACACTAGAACTTTGAAAATACTTCCTGGCTTTAAAAACAAATATATTCTTTATTTACTATTTATTATATTTTAAAATATTTTAAAAATAATTTTTAGTTTTTATACCAATTAATTTACATCGAATGGATAAACAGTCTTAATGATTATGTTGATTAGCTGAAAACTCTTAATAATTTAGGACGCTTTTGTGCTTCAACTATTTTGATCACAATTGAGTAGCTGTTTCGTTCTCTGAATATTTAAGTGCCAAAAAAAATTATTTTTAAAACTTTACAATCATTCATTCAGCAACGCATTCATTTATTCATTCATTCCTCAGGCAAAACTCATTCATTCACCAACACCTACGTTCACCTTATTCATTCACCTACGCATTCACTCATTCATTCATTTAGCAACGCATTCATTTATTCATTCATTCCTCTGGCAAAACTCATGCACTCGCTGAATAATTCATCTGCTCATTCGTCTGGGAACAAATCGAGAGAATGCAACTACTGGAGGCTGCAATTTAATTTTACTAACGAGGATCCTGCGACCAATAGGGGGACTTGCCTCTTCTCAGGGGACAAATTTCAGATGGACAAAGAGAAGGGTGGAGCTGCATTTCAGTTTCTTTGACGCGGAAATACATTATCTTGCAAAAATGTTACACAATTAACTGTAGAATTAAAATAATAAAAAAATAAATAATAATAATATGTCATTTATATAGCGCCGTGAGCGTGAACATTTTTTTATTTATTTTATGGGATTTGGAATTGTACGAATACCGAAGTGCTCAAATTCTGAGATCATTGTTTCTACAGAACAGAATAAAAATTAATAAAAAATGATTAAATCATTTTAATGCTAAGCCATTTCTCAGCTTAAAAACCTTTCAATTCAATCCATATCTTACTGATTGTCAGTCGTTAGAAAACGTTTTCGTACAATTCTGTTGTGAATCCATTTGCATTTTATGTTCCTTAACCGAAGTTATTGTTCGAAAATCGAGTGAAATTAAACTGAATTAGGATAGAATACATCCAGAAGATCTGGAAAAGGGCCTCATTCAGACTGGCTTTTTCCATCCGCTCAGTTTATTAAGCGTTGGCTTGCCGGTCTCCAGTCGGAGAATGACAGAGGACATTTTTTGTGCGCTCTGCCACAAGAGCTACTGCTACTACTACTACTGCTGCTACTACACGATCCTATTGCCAGGATGTAAACATGTTTTTCTTTCACGAAGCTTTTTCATTTGGAGATACAGTCTTGTCCTTGAGCATTCATCGGCAAAGAATCGCTTCCACAAACAAAGACGTATTTTCTGCGTGAAGGTGCATCCCATTTCGCAAAGAGCAAATAAAGAGGATTTAGATAAAATATTTCCTGCGTGGAAAATGTCTACGACTGGGAAATGGTAGCTGAGTTAGAACAGACGAGACACTAACCACGAATGGTTAGAAAGAGCGGCTAGAGGGCAGATGCTACGATCGCCTTTGCTAAATCGGACACATTCATTCTGAAGAGTTCTCAGGATGACGTGATGGATCTTGAGTAATTGCCTCAAAGAAGAAAGACATTGCGACTTTGGGTTTCCAGTGTAAAGACTGTAAAGTCTAGTTAGTTGATGCGGAGGTTTGTCAGTGAGACGTGAAAGATCTCAGAAAGATCGGTCTCAGAAGCAAATCACGACCAAATACGTTAAATGTTCAGAGCCGCAGATAAAGCATCGTACTGGCGAGACCACAAATGAAACAAAAGAAACTTCCTTCACTTGGAAGCCATTTCTCAGGGGCGGCTCGAATGACGACCGCAAGCGGTCGGTGCCTCCTTTCGGTAATGAGCAGCACTGCGCTGTGAGCATCGCGAAATTTCCTCAACCAGCAATCATCCGAGTCTAAAAAAGTATGGAGGTTACGTGAGTCGAACGAGTTGACTTGCGTGGTTGTTGGTTATCGTGGTGTTGCGCTGGCGACGAAAGCGTGGATAGGACGTCGAGTCAAAGAACAAAGTTTTGCAAAACCAATAAAGGAACGTCCGCTTTATCAGCTGATGTCGCAGAGAACGGCAGGTTACCTCTCTGAGTATCATAGATATAAGTAGATATAAAGTATAGATATAAATTACAGGAACGATTCCAATTCACCCATTTTCATTGAATTTAAGTCCTATCAACTTCAACGTGATTCAAAATATAATGAAATAAAGCGACAATAAATTGGAAGTAATGTTCTAGTAATTCTAATAAAATGTTGCCTAAAGTTCTGTAAGTAATATTTCATGTCTTTTGGAAGGATAAAATGTCAATCATTTCGAGGAAATATTTAAAAATGGTCAAGAATAGCTATGTTTTGGCGAGATGGAGAGAGGACCAAGGTAAGTAAATACTCACAGACACAGGTCTTATTGGTTTGTCGTGGATTTTTAAAGCCAGGGTAAGGTTTGAGTAGAGTATCGTTTTTTCAAAGCTAGGAAGTAGGGTAAAGTAGGTCTGGGTAGAATGTCGGTAGGGTTAGGGTCTGAGTGGGTTAATTATTAAAAATCCCTGCCTGTGAGTTGTCTTTTGCCTCTCACTTGTTCAGCATTCAGTACTACTACCCTGACTGAATTGATTCGCGTCCCTTTTTGTGGGAGTGTTTTTACGCGAGTATGGCTTGATTGCCGCTTTGTTTGATCAATTGCGTCGTGCATGTTTGTCCTGCTCTGCTTTTATTAATGTCTTTTTAATGTTTTAAATGAACTACGAACGAATTTAAATATATTAAAAGTGAATTTATTTATAACTTCATATTCTCCAGTTCCGCAAGGTTTTCCAGAAATACTCGATCCTCCGATATCGAAGAATGTGGAAAGAAATAAAAGCGTCACCTTGTCGTGCAGATCCATCGGAAATCCAGCTCCAACCATCCATTGGCTCAAAAACTCTTTCCCCGTCAATCTCTCCGACTCCAGGATAACCATTCTTCCATCGGGTAATCAGTAAATAAATTAATAATCATATAATAAATTAATAATCATATAATAAATTAATAATCATATAATAAATTAATAATCATATAATAAATTAATAATCATATAATAAATTAATAATCATATAATACATTAATAATCATATAATAAATTAATAATCATATAATTTATTGGTAATTTATTAAACGCCTCTGGAAATGTTAAGTTTAAGCATTAGAAGTTTAAATTTTTTTTTATTATATTGTTATTGCAAACCTAATTTCATATTCAGAATTAAAATAAGAAATTATGATCTTTACTTTCGCAGTTTAAATGTGTCGCTATGAGTGACCATTACAGTTATGCAATTTTGTCATTGATAACGATGACTATAATGGTGATGATGATGATGATGTTGACGCCGACGACGATGACGATGATCCTTGATTGATAACCAGCAAACAAGGGAAGAATTGAGCTTCATCATTCCAATTTCCAGCCGTCCGTTCGATGAAATGATGCGTTCAGTGAAGCAAAAATTTTTAATTTCTTTCATCCTTTCATCCGTCTCAAACCATTCAGCATTCCCGTTCGCATTTCGACGCATTTTATGTTTTATAAATAATTCGTCATCTTAATGACTAATAAACGCTATTCAGATTTAACGACGATTACTTTTAAAATGATTACAAAACATTAAGAACACAAGTGACTTCGATGGGATGTAAAAGTTTGAAAAGTTCATTGAAGTCCTCACAGTCCTCGTGAAGTTATTTCCTGTGGACCAGAAGTCGCGGGTTGCATTGGAGTGCATTATTTATTTCTTGTTCTGTCCAAACTTGTCTGGAATTTCAACGACGGCTGCATTTTGTGGAAAAGCCAGAATATTCCAACTGGAATAAAAATGCAGCATTAGGTTTTCATGGAGGGCCGTCATAGCCATTATCTGCTTTTTTTTGATTTGTCACAATTGTGCCATAAAATGCACGGAATCAGTACTTTATTTAGGTGCCAGGTTATTTCTCTCGAAGAATCATTTGCTAAGAATATACGTTCAAAGTATTAATTGATTGCGGTCATTTTCTTGAGTATATCATGTCTGGAAATCGCAAATTAAGAGAAACCGCTTTAAGACGCTCTCATTTTCTCGTGTTTTACGGCGTTTCTACCCGGAAGCAATGGACAGTTTTTTGGTTTTCTTCTCAGGAAATGGAGGATTTTAAAATGTTTGGCACTTTATATTTCCAAAGAAATGTTTTTTTAAAGATTCAATGTTGTACCAAATTCCATACTATTCTGTCTGCAATAATTTAACGAAAGCGTTTAAAAATTCTCTCGCACAAACACTCCGAGATTCGGATTGTGGCCGATGCACGCTCAATCGATTTGTACACGAACATGGATTTCCCACCATCCTGGGAGAAGTAGTAATACAAAAAAAAAGGCACATTATACACGAGGGTTGATCGATACAAATGCTTTCCATCGGAAAACCATCCGAGTGATCTCCTGAATAATACCTACCCATAACTCACGTGACGTAGCAGTTGCCTTTCTGTCTTTGGCGCCATTAGAAGATACGCGTTAACAATTAGAGTCTTTCTTTTCCCGGAGTTTGAAGCGCAAGACGATACAACGACAGATCAATGACCAATGATTTTATCTGTAT
The DNA here is from genome assembly GCA_034509925.1 of Hirudinaria manillensis. Classification (NCBI taxonomy): domain Eukaryota; kingdom Metazoa; phylum Annelida; class Clitellata; order Hirudinida; family Hirudinidae; genus Hirudinaria; species Hirudinaria manillensis. Next base: position 4,515,623 of record CM067538.1, on the reverse strand, counting down.
GAATGTGAAATAATTTGATTCAAGCTATCTGTATCACTCCTAATTACGCTGTTGTCATTGAAAGTTATTCTGTCTCGATGGATTCACAATGGGAGAAAATATTTCCATTGACAATTCAAAAGAATATTTTAATATTTTTTCCCTTATTTTTAAATGATTTGGATGGTTTCTTGATATAAATATCTTTTGATACTTTAAAAATCTTTTCGAGATGGTTTTTCTCACGGAACATTTGAATGACAAGATCTTCTGTTTCTTTTCAGTCCTTTGAAGCACGGATGAAGTTTCTTCCGATGTTGCTGTTGTTGTTGTTGTTGTTGCTACTACGCGATGTTTTTATTTTGTACAACAACAATTTTTATACTTTCTATTTTTTTGATATTCGAAACTTCCTCGAAGAGAACGAAAAACTTTCAAACTTTCCAGGAAGTCTTGAAATCCTTCGAACAACTGAAGAAGACGAATCGAGCTACGAATGTTACGCCCTCAACAACATCGGGGTCTCGTTTTCCCAACCAGCTCAACTCGTCATTAAAGGTAAGTTTTTAGTTCTGAAAAGTCGGTTTAAATGTTTCTCGAGCCGTTTATATTACTTCATCTTGTGCCTGAAAACGCTCTGGGAACACCTTGCAAACTCAGGAGACTATCCAATTCGAGAATAATTACGTGCAGAATAAAATGCCTCTGCAGCTGAAACACTCCACTTTATGGGTGATTTGAAGAACATTTGTATTTTTATACGAGCAGAGTTCCTTCCTTGTAGGATCAGCAAACGTCAACGCGATTTGAAACTAAAACCTGCTAGCGGCATTATTAAAATGACATTATTTCTTGATACTCGCATGTTATTTTTTAAAATAAATGTTTAATTAAAAAGATATACATGTATAACACTGTTAAATCCATGAAGACAACGATTGACATTGAGTAACGAACCGTGAAACAACCCAAAGGTCGATACGTGCCCCCCTACTTCCATCCTGGTATGACTCGCGATATCATCCTGGAATACGGGGAAAGCAAGGACATCAAGTGCATAGCAGGCGGAACTCCGGTTCCTTGGGTGAAATGGATGAAAGGAGATCAGGAACTGAACACGGAATCTCTCGGCGACAGCGTTTTGAGGGTGGAAAATATTGCCGAATCATCCGAATATACTTGCGTGGCACGCTCCGATATCGGTCTCATAGCTCAGAAAGTGGCCATCCATGTAGCAAGTGAGGAAAATGAACAAAAGTATTTAAATATAAAGAAAAATACTTAACAATATATTAAAATTTCATTTTTTGTTCCTCAGCTGCTATTGCAAATGAAATTCATCTTTTTTTAGCTCGTTTTTCAACATTCATCGTCATTTTTTATTAATCAGTGTTTTGTCCAAACTCCTAGAATTCAATGGGAGTCGAAATATTTAGTGACCGCCGGAGAATCTTTTAATCAAATATGAACATTTTAACACGATTAAAAATATTAATAAATTAAAACAAACTAAATATGACTAAACTAACTAACCGAACTATCATAAAAGCAACAATTGATTTTGTCCCTTAATTCAGAAAAATTCCATCATCAAAACAATTTAAACTATCCCTATTACTTCTAACTATATACATGTTGAAAGGTTTTCCGAGTTCCCCAAGAAGCGTGAGGGCCACTGAAGTTTCCTCGACTTCAGCCAGAATAGAATGGATCCAGGACCGCTTCCACAACCAGAACTACAAGCAGAATCACTTTTCATCGAAGCATTCGCAGCAATTTTACACCCCGTCACAGGCACCCGTCGAGGTGAGACACTGGGTGGTGAGGTACCAGGTCAGGAACGACTCATCGACTCTGAAGCAAACCGACGAGGTTTACACCAAATGGGTCCTACTGGTAGGTCTCAGGCCGTTCACCACTTACGAGGCCAGGGTCATTGCCGTCGGAATCAGCGGCAACAGTTTGCCCAGTCCACCGATGGATTTCTTGACTGCCGAAGACGGCAAGTTCATATTTTGACTTGATAATGAAAACAACAACCACATCAACAATAACATTAACTTTAGCAATATTGCAAGTATTGCGGTCTTGCATGCTAAAGAAAAAATAAAATAAAATTCATTATACGTGTATGTTCGTATGTAACATGTTTGTTAGCAACTCCAGGGAGCGCCATTAGGGTGATTACTTTGTACCCTCGCGTCTGCTTAGAAGACTTCAATTCTCTTCATGTCGCTCAGAAGAGTAGCTAAGTTCAAAAATTCTTTATTTGAACTTACATAATTGATACTTCTTCACAAATGGATGGCACGTAATTGCTCGAAAGAGCTCCGCAATGATGTTGGCCATTTCCTCGTATGCTGCCCTAAACTGGGCCCTGAGAGTAGCACATTCCAATTATGGTGAATGCATGCACCTGACAACATTAAACAAATGCTTATCTTTTCGCTATTATTCGTTTTGCCAGCAGCAAAACGTTGTTATGGATGTAAATGATATTTTCCTCCAACATTATTCTTTAGAAATTCGAAATTAGGTTTTCAGTTTAATCTTTAATTATTGTTTCTGGATTATAAGTTGTAAAAATTATAAAAAAAAAAGACTTAACCAAAACTATTCATCTATTTAATACGTATAAATTATTAGAAAAAAAATATTTTCTCGGAAATATTTTAATTAACGAAGATTAATTAATTAAAAGACAGGATTTTGAAGATAATGAGACTCTTTAATCAAGCTTGCCACACCTTCGCCAGTTCATTATGGATTATTGCACTTTCTCGTGCCATTTTTTGAACACAGTACCAACAGCACCTCTTCAATATTTAGAGATATTATTATTTTTTTTTTTTTTAGAATCGAGAAATAATTGAGAATTTAAAAACACATGTAGTCTTAAATTAAATGTGAAATTCATTTACCTGATTCTACAAGAATGGACTCCTTCTAAAGCCGAACATCCATCTTTGTTCGTTTCATGGACTTTTAGTAAATTGTTTTCCAAATCCCTAATTTGTGGCTCAATTTTCCAAATTCAGTGCCGACAGATGCCCCAATTCTGTCCATAGTGGAAATGGCAGACCAACACTCGGCTTTGGTTCATTGGACCGAGTGCCTGGCGCCTAATGGATACATAAAAGTGGGTCTTGTCATCTTCGTTTTACGTGCTTCGTAAATGCTACATTTGTCTCGTTGTTGGACTGCATTAAGTCTGATTATCGTCTTTTCAAAGAACATTTTATTAAATAAGCGGACTTATTTTATTAGACGTGTTTAGTGTTTTCAGATGCGCGACGAAATGAAGTAAAATCTTTAATTTGAATTCGGGGAACGATTTTACGCACTTTCTTATTCCTTTGAAATGCGACGGACTGAATGAAAAAAGGTTACTAGATGAGTGCTGGAGTTGTACTTGGACAATTTCTCTTTGAAAAATAAAAATTGAAACTTTCAAGTTGCACCTAACGAAGGAAAAAATCGCTACTCGACAAAACCAGTCGACTCTATGCAAGACCAGTAATGAGACCGGCACACAAAAATCGTTGCACGAAATTCCAACGCAGCATTTTAAACGTCATCCGTTACTTTCCATCAGGGTTACAACCTCCTGCACTCACACTCGTTGGTCCTACCCCACTCCAAGTGGGTGAGTCACAGTCTTCCTCTCCACCCGAGAAACTTCACCATCACTAACCTCCAAATCAACCAAAACTACTTCGTTTGCGTCAAGTGCTTCACCGGCAGAGGTGACGGACCTTGTTCCAGGCCTGTGGAGTTCAAGCCATCCATTAGTGAGTGACTTTCGTCTTATTAATATGCATGAGCTCGTAGAGAGCGTTTGGACCTGCTCCTATTTCACCGGGTAAAAATGCATTACTTCCAGTACATGCCTGTAAAGCGTGTATGTGGCTATAAATAGTTTTAATAAATTTTCAACTGAGCCTCAACATTTAAATATTGGTAATTATTAATTTCATTTTATTAATTCAGTTTTAAAGTTATTCATTGAGTAAAATAACTGGAGAAATAACACGATAAATATGCAAAATTCTAGTAAATTCCGAGACATTAGAAGTCTCTTTTGTAATGCTATCCACGCATAATTTCTGCATCCAAAGTAATTATTTTCTGAAACAATCCTGAATTAACTTAATCCGTGCAATAGTTAATTCCTTGTCTGCAGATTGTGGACGTTGAATGCAAAGTAGTCCTGGTGAAAATGGAGATGATGAAGGTGACAAAATAAGGGCATTGAAAGGGAAGCATTGTGAAACATGACATCATGAACGTAACTCACTCAAGAATATTGATTCCCATCTTTAATTTGCTCGTGATTGCATATGCTGTGCTAAGCTTGGAGTAAAATATGGCTTATGACTTTTTTTTTCAATAATATTTTTATTATTATTAAATATAACAATATTATAATTAATATAACTTGTTATGATCACAATATCAAGCATCCTGTCCTATCTAGAAGCCTAGTTCGTTATGTTTGTGGTCTAAATATCTGATCGACACGATGATATCTGTCAATCCATCCCTATATTAAATGGCTTGCCAATAACTTCGGCTCCACACAATGCAATATCATCACAGGTATTGCAATTCGCAAAAAATAATTGCCAAATCTTTTATTATAATATTTATAACCAAATTATCATGGGTTTTATTAAATAAAAGAATTTATCAATTATAATAAACTCCATGTAATAGTCATTGGCTCTTTGGATATTTTTAACTTTTAAGAGTAAAATAATTATTATTAGATTATTGTCTAGCAGTCCATACAATTTACAAGCAATACAATCGTCTGTAGAATACAAAGCAAATAATTTCCTTAACATAGTTAACGGAATTATAACCTGACGCTTTATGATGAAACATGTTCTTATAAAATCTACGATTCCTGGAATTCGGAAAAAACAGACGAAACCAACCTGGATATGAGTTGGATCGCATGCCTGAGACTAATTAAATATCACATGTCAGGACACGATCACAATTTGCTTGCTTCGGATGCTGCTGAAATTTCAATCAGAAGGAAATAACTTAAATATCGTCTGCTCTAATTCGCTTTCCGCGGGAAAGTTTCAATTTTTAAGACGTCAGATAAATATATTTAAGATCAAACCTTAGAAAACCTGCGCTAAAATCTACATTTATATTTTATTTTAACTTTGTTTACAAAATAAAGTTTAAAATGTGACAGCAATTTATCGTTTAAGTTTAAAAATAATTCTGAGACTTCACTGGCGCTAATTAAATGCTTATTAAAGCATTTTTTGAATAAATAAATTAAAAATCTGGATTTATTTTAAAATTGTATTCATGTATTAATCAAAATGTTAAAAATTACTTAATCAATTGGTTAATTCGTTCCAATGAGATAAGATATTGTAATAATTCTATCCTTTAGCATAGTCGACAAATTAGGATATCTGTTCTTTGGCACAAAGTTTTGAGTTCAGTTTGGGGGAATTTGAGGTGATATTCGCAAGTTGAAGATAAATTTATCATTTTTTTTTGGGAGGGGAGGAAGGGGAATGGAGGGAAGGACCCTTGGTGTTCGGAGGTGATAAGACTTTCGTTCTGAGCAGGGAAGGATGCAAAAGACATTCCACGCATCGTTTGCTTTCCAAAGTTCGACAAACCGTGGAGAGGGTGACAATATCTGCCATAAAGCAGGATTAATAAAGGCGCCTGCTTTACGATGGCAGAACTAGTGTGCCATTGCGGCCCGTGAACGTTTCATCAACGTTTTTCTACCTAAAATCCGGTCTGGTTAATTAATTAATGCTTATAATTAATTACATTATCATAATTTATAATAATATTAATATTATTATTAATTGGTTGATCAATTATGATTGTAATACTCAGCCGAACGTAGACTTAAAAAGTGTTTTTGTTGCCAAAAAGTCAAAAAGTCGACATTGAGCTCTTGCTCTTATAAAGCATTGGCCTTGAAAGCCAAAAGGTTATCGCAAATTTGTCTGCTGTCATCTGCTTATTTGTATATTTGCATGTTTGTGTATTTGTATATATGCATTTGTATATTTGTATGTTTGTATATTTGTTTTTCAATGTAATTACATTTGGAGATGTTAGTAATTTAACGAACTATCTATTTTTCAATTCCTTGCAATTGATTTTATTAAATAATAATTTGTAAAATGTGTGAAATATTTGAAATTTGTTTTATTTAGAGTAAAAATTAGGAAATCAAACGCATATAATAATGAAATTAATAATATTAATGCAATTTATAAATTATATATTTGAAATATATACTTAATCAAAAATTTAAAATCTTCCAATTCTTTTTAAAAACATAATTTTTTATTTACAACAACTCTCATCAACGAAAGTGCAATCAACTTTGCGACACTTTCCTCTGAAAAGGTGTCAGAAATGAGTCAGAAAATTTAAATTATTTCTGATGCTTTTCATTTTTTATTGTTTTTTCTCGGCTCCTCTGACTTAAAAAGTCCACGAAAAAAATCCACACAAATTTTTCCTATGACAGCTTTTTTCTTATTTTCCTGCTATTTGATATCACAACTCGGGTGTTACGGAATATTCGTTAGTTTAAAAAAAGGTTCAACTTTGAACTTTGAACTTTAACTTTTTTTTTCTACACATTTCAAAAACTCCCGAGTGAAACATAGGAACTTTGGAAAATAAATTTTCCCTTCCCCCCTACACTTCCTCTTCTTTCGCCTCATCCATAATTTCTGTCCAAGCGATGACTAAACAAATGTCCTTGCGACTTTAGTCTAACGAATGCCACGAAGTTGATGAAGTGCTTTGTAATTACTGACTAATTATTGTATAATATATAATTAATTACTGAGTCATTATTAAGAAGTTACACCATGTATGTGACAGTATATATATTGCACGTACATGTATTTCCATGAAGTGCCCGTGTCCTCATAAATAAAAAAAAATAATCATTTTTAATTATTTTTCTCCCTAAATGTTATTGAAGGAACAGACACTAAATTAATCAATTATAAGTGATATTCCACGAATACGTTAAATTACGTTACAATTTTTATATAAAAAGATGCTTCCCCTTGAAAAACGGTGATAAGCTGGGATTCCAAAATGTTGATTGATGACAGTCCTAATGATGGCTATTACAAAGCCGTGACATAGACTTATAATATTTTTTTTTGCAATTCGTTTTGTTAAATTAAATTTGTCAAACACAGAAAATATGAAATAAATAAATGAATAAGTAAATAAATAAATAAATGTAAAAATATTAAATGGAAATAAATAATTATAAAAATTCAAGTTAAAAATTATGCTCATTTATTATACAGCATTAAACTGTCATATCGTCTAAACTTTCATCATTTTTCATATATTCATATTTTGCTTTTCTATTTCAATGTTCAAGCGTGACTTGGAGAGGTATGTCATCTTTACCAACTTCCTATGGATTCGCTTAGCTGAGAAGTCATTATCATTCATTTATCCATTGCTCACCTGCAATTTATTAATAATAATTATAATAACATTAATAATAATTTAATTGTTGTAAGAAACTTCTTCTTGGAGATTGACGATACTCAGAGATATTCAGAGGAGCTCACCATCTTCAAACGTCTCGGCCCTTTGAAATCCCTGACGCTCTCCGGGGATGAGTCACATCCGTGATCAGCCGGATGTCCCTGTCGGTTTTACAATCTGGATTCAATTTTTGGCTAATGGGAGGCTTTCATTGTGGCCTTCTTATGCCCACCCTTATTGACAAGACTTTTGAGCGACTTTGAATACTCTCGTTGGTCTCTTTGTGTTTTCTTTACTGCTTAACTGAAGCGCTTCCACCTCGCCCTCGTGTGGCTTTCTCCTGTCGTTCTTGCCGCCCAAGTTTATGCAGTTTGGCTCAATATTTTCCTCAAAGCGGCAGTAAGGAGATAGAAATTTCTACCACCGATCCCGCGCCTCTTGGCCGATGAATTCCGATGGATTAACGTAACCGAGGATCGACGCTTTCTCCGCTTTCTGCCGTGGCCTCCGAAGACTTCTTCTGCCTCTCACCTTCCAGATCCAGAACGTGGCTGCCCAATCAGCTTCTGATATCCTTTTCATAGCCCTCATTCCTTTCAGGCTAGACCAACCTAAACAAACGTAGTGATTAATTTAATTAATAATTTAAAAGCTTGTAAATTTATTTAAATTTGCCGACCTATTAAAATAAACAATTTATTGTTGCCGTGAGGTATTTACTTTCATAAGAAAATATTGGCAAATGTTTTTTTAGAAAATTATGTCTGCATTAAAATAAAATATGTGTGAGTATTTAATTCCACCTCGTCACGTGGTGTAAATGATGGACAAACAATTACTTTAGCAATCAATTTCAGATTTCCTTTTTAAAACCTAGTAGAAAGATTGACTGATGAATGAATAAATGAATGAATGAATTTTAAATTATTTCCCTATTTAATTTTAATAATATTTATTTATTAATAACAATATTTACGTTATGATTTAATAGTTTATAATATAATATATTATATTATATTATAATTACTTTGACATATTATTAATAGTTTTATATGCTGATCGTGATATTTGAAATTTATATAAATTAGTTGCAAAACAAATTATTTAAAATAATTTCTTTGCGCTTGTATCAGGTTGCTACATTATTACGTTGATACGAAATGCAATTTATATGACAATATATTAATTAAATATAAATATTTAAAAAACAAATGGCACGCGATCAAAAAAATAAATAAAATCACATTTAATGCATAAATTATCCTAAAGTTATTAAATAAAATCCGAAATAATTTAAACGAATGATTTCGAGCACAAGTACTTTAATTTATTTAACAAGTATTTAAAAAATAATTATGTTTAAATAATCTATTTTTAATTACTAAAATTCTGTCCTTCCTATATAGGAAGAATAATTCCAGAATCTCCTATGAGCATGACGCATGCCTTCAGTATGCCATCCTGACCGAAGATTCATATATCATTCCAGACGTTTATGACGTCATCAGGCATGATTAACATCGCATATATCCTTAATATTCTCAATATTCAACTAATTCGCATTAAAAAATTGGATCTCTTAATTTAATAAATTCTCTATTATTATTATTATTATTATTATTATTATTATTATTATTATTATTATTATTATTATTAAAGTGATCATTAATCCAAAATACAAGCAACGCCTTCAAGATTTCTATTGAAAATAATCTCCAATTTGAGTGCAAACCAGAAATTTAACAGAAAAGAAGAAAAGACCTCGAAATGATTTTAACCTAAAAATCCCCTTCTTTCAAACTCAAGATGAACTGAAAGGCATAATGAAAGAATAATTTGCAGCTTCACATTTTGGCTGAATGAGTTCGAGATGTTGAAAATGAATAAAATGAATTTTAACGACCTCTCCTTAAAAAAAAAATATTGGCAGATATTCGATTTAATCCTCTCTTGAATTTTTCATTTTTAAACGTTCTTAATGTCAAATAACGATTCTAAATCCCAGATTATCTTTTGCCAAGTCATCATTAACGATGCAATTCCATCATGTTCAAAGATTTGAATCGATCTCTGGAAATTGTCTGGAAATATTGTTATTAAATTGACATTAAAACGTCTGGTTTTGAAAACGCTTTGATTATTTTGGTATTATCGAATAATTTAATTATATTTTACATAAAACCTAATTAATAATTATTTTGATCCGTATAATAGATAAAAAACCTAACTAATAGCTTTCAGGCTGTTTGGTATTCTAGTCGCGCCTTATATTATTATGGTTCCGTGGGTCTGTCGCGGTTTCTCCATTAATACTCCGTGTTTGGCTGTTGATTGTCAGGGGGAAAACATGAATTTTGCCTCTTGAAACGCTAACAAAACTCATAAAGAACGAATGAAAGCATTCTAAAAAATGGTATTCAATAGTCCAGTAACAAATTCTGAGACCGAATATTATGATCCAAACTGTGATCCAATTGAATGCAGCGAACAATAGTATGAGTGACAATGGTAGGAGCGAAATAATGCGGATGTAATTGCTTTCCAGTGTTGTTTGCAAAGAACAAAAAACAAACAAAAAGATGAAAAATTGAAATTCATAAATCACACACCAATGGAAAAACGAAACCGGAAGGAGATTTAAGAGGTGCGGAATTTCTGTTTATTTTCCATGAGGGAAGTTGGAAAAAAAAAAGAGCGCCAGGAGAGCAGACGACTCAAGAGAGACTCTGATCAGGGCCCCGCGAATTAGTGCTCGTTGTAATTTCATTTCGTCCAATGGAGTTCTTTTACTGATGTCGGAAATGATGCAGTAAATTTCATTGTTGATTCAATAGAAAGTACAGAATTCCACCATCCAGGAAGATAAAAAAAAAAGATAAATATGAATAAATTATTCCCTCAGTTTGCATAAATAATGGATAGGATTTGAATATTAATCAGCAGTTTATCTTGTGCAGCTTCGAGTCCTCCATCGTTCGTCGTGGCAGAAGAGCTGAGGATAACAAAGTTGGAGTCCATCAATTCCAGTTCAATCCTGGTCAGATGGTTTTTCCCTCCGCCCCAAGATTCACCCATCGGCGATTACAGGGGTTTCAGAATTTATTACGTGCGCATCAGAGACGACGGGCCGTTGAACCCGACTGAACTCAATATCGATGATGTCAGAGCCAGGGAAGCCATCTTGGACAACCTCATCTCGGACACGTTCTACGAGGTTCAGTTGTCCGTCCTGTCAAGGTCCGGCTCTGAGACCAGCAGGACGAAACCGAAAAGAGTGAAGACGAAGGGTCTTGGTAGGTTTTTGTTCAGTTTTGTTGGAACGAGCGGTTTGCTTCGTTCAGGCATAAAAATGCTCTTCGTAAGCCTTTCTTCTGCGTATTCTTGCATTATAGTTAGAATTTCGTTAAATTTTATTTTTTTAAATGTGATCGATCGTTGATGATGCCTATTAGGGAATTAATGTTTAATTCTTTTTTATCCGTGAAATTATAAATTGGTTGTAATTGATAAATTGATGTTATGAATAATTTAAAGTTCCCAAAGCTTAAAATTTGCTTGTTTTGTTTCAAATCAATTGTAAAGTGATTTTAGTTTTTTTTTAAATGAATAATGTCTGGTTTAATTGCGAATGAGACATTATTATTACATTAATATAATAAAATATACTATTATTATTATTATTATTGTTTTTATTATTATTATTATTAATTTAACTTATTCTCCATTTGTTTACCTCGCGTCCTCTGTCTCATGGTTACATAAACATCGGCGTCCTTCCTATTGCGACGATGTAATGCCAAAGAAAAGATCAATATCTGATATTCCATGTCAGACGAGAATGGGCTTCGATTATTTTTCAGAGCCAACTAATCTCAACCTGTCGCTTCATCATTCTTTCTGAAGAATTGAGGCAGATATTAATTTTACTTTATTTTGGACACGTTTTTATTTCCTTGATAAATTACCGGTGAGTCCAGGTTAGTGGTTAGGTAATTAAATTTATTAAATGGATATTTAAGTCTATTTATTTAAAATATCAACAATAAACATCCACAAAGACCCGTTTTAAAATATGCATATTATATAAATTTTTGTTACTATCTTGATCATAGCTAATGTATAAGATTCTTTCTAAAATGATTAATTGTTTTTTTTTATTTATTTAGGTTTTGCATGAAATTATTTTTAAATAAATAGCTTTATGAACCTTAATGCCACCACCATTGTGGAATTTATTGTCAGTTTAATCGATTTTTATTCTTTGGTATCGATAGCTATCATCACGGAAGGCACGATTTATTGCATTAGTTCGTGTAATAGCTGAGATTTAGCTCGTGATGTACATAATTATTTTACGACGGTAGTCTAGAGTTTCTCAAGCATTATGTAGCCAATCATTGTTATTATCTTATTATTATTATTATTATTATTATTTATTATTTTATTTATTTTATATTTATTATCATCATTATTGTTACGCTATTATTTTTTTCGGAGCCAGTGATGGATGAATCCTGAGCACCGGCATTGTTAGATTACATTTATTATTACAGCATTTGCTTATGATTTATATTATTTTTTATTAAATTATTATTAATATTATTATTATTGTCATTATTATTATTATTCCCACTATAATTCAGCCTGTTTGATCACTTCCCTAGAATCTTTAATCCCTCTTCGACATAAAAAATGAGGTGCCTAAGGAATTTTGTAATCCTGGATACGAAGATTCCAAAATAAGAAGATATTTACTCTCATTATTACATTAATGTTTATTAAATTATTAAATTCAAATTATTTTCGTGCTATTAGTGTTGTTTTTCACGAATAATAAATAAATAATAATTCTCGAAATACTTTTTTATCACGACCATTTTGAACTGCTCGAAAACAATAAGTAATTATCGATTTCATGAACTCAGGGGCATTCACGTTGGTGGAAAGAAATTTTTCATAAAATAATTTCTGCAAAATAATTTGAGTTATTTCATTGGACTGACGAAGTTGAAGATGATGATCATGCAGCTGAAGACGATGATGATGATGATGGTGATGATAATGATCACGATGATCATGACCATGCAGAAACTGAGTGCACCCTCGATGTTGACCCTTAGGACTTTCATGTTTTTGTGGGAAAAAATTTTTACGTTTCTCATATTCTGTCCTCGTACGAGGACCCCTTAAAACATCTTATTGCAGCTGTGACATAATTTACTTGACCATTGTCAACGTATCTCTTCTGCAATTTCGAATATTTCTACTTGTAATTTGCTTGTATTTTGTAAGGATTCTTTAGGTGGAATTTTATTCTAATAATACTATTTATTCTATCTCAAAAATAAATATTTGGAAATATTTATCATGTAATATTAAGGAATCCATAGTATTACAAAATGATATTTGTTAACTTTGAATACGGTATACAACAAGGATTCTTGGAAAATATTTTCCAAATGCATTTGCAGATGCGTCTCGAATATCGAAAGATTAATTTAATTTTTTTTTCTATTTGATTCCAAGCATTTCATTGAAAGAAGGAAACGTCATCAATCAAAACTCCATTTCTCCAAAAATATACCTCCGAGAGCGGGAAGTACATGATACGCTGCAATGGATGTCACCGACTGCAGCCATCCATCTGCACTTCACTCGTCTGCACTCCAACCGTCTTCATTCATTTTCATTCGATCAATCAATCATTCGTCATTCACTTTCATTCATTCAATCAATCAATCAATCAATCAATCAATCAATCAATCAATCAATCAATCATTCTTCAGTCATTTAGTCGGTGGAAATCTTAAAATGCCAAGCATGAAAACGCAATCATTTTGCGCCTAGAAAGACAGCCGCCACTGTACGCATATTATAACATAATATTATAAATATTATGCGCAGTTACTATAATGCTTTAGTAAGCAAATGATGATTATGATGATGTCATGATGTCGTCAGGTGACAGCTTTATTCAATTAAGTCCATCCATGCAATCGTGAACATTTTGAGTGTCATCTTCAAATTTACATTCACTTGTCTTCTGCCGATCTTGCGTTTCTCTTCACGTGAACTGCGAAAAGCTGCTCGTTTTGGTGGGAAAGTAATTTGATTTCTTTGATAAAAACCTTTAAAATCAAATAGACTTCATTTGGAATTATTTCGATAATCGCTTAATTTTTCAGCTAATAGCGATTAAATACTAATTATAAATGCCTTTAGTGAAAGTTCATGAAAGGAATGATATGCTTCCGCGGTCTTCAAAGGGGGAGGACAACGTGGAACGCCAGTCCGAGTCTCAATGACTGAGCGTGAAGGATCCATCGAAACGTTCGACGGACGACTCTCTTTTCCAGGCTCACGAATTCTTTCGAGTGTGGAAAAATTTCGGAATGTCGAATGTAATTTTTATGGGGTCATCACTCTTTATTATTCCGCGTTAACTGGCCATTACGCCGCCATTTTTATTCCAACTATTCTTTCTCCTGAAATTCCACGGAATTTAAAAAAGAAATTAAATTTACCACCAAAGTTATTAAGAAAAGCTTTTTACAGATTAAAGGATCATTAATTTTAAAATAAAGAAATTAAAATTTAAAATTATTATTTTTTAATTATCGTCCACAAATTTGGTTTCATCATTTTGAATATTATACGGCATTATAAATAGCTCAAAATTATTTCACGAAATTTTAGTTTACGATCAATTTCATTATTAATGCATTTCTAATAACGTTAAATTATTTATTAGTTATTACCACAATCATAGTTGATATTAAAATGGTTTAATGGAGTTAAAATTAATATTAAAATATATTTTTACCAGCAATTCAGCTATGCTTAATATTAATAATGCTGATGATAATAATAATAATAATAATAATAATAATAATAATAATAATAATAATAATAATAATAATAATAATAATAATAATAATAATAATAATAATAATAATAATAATAATAATAATAATAATAATAATAATAATAATAATAATAATAATAATAATAATAATAATAATAACAATAATAACAATATTAATAACAACAACAATAATAATAATAATAATAATAATAATAATCCCAAAATTTATCCACATGCAAAAATCTATCATACCATTTTTTTTTGAAAAGCATTATTCCCTTGAAATGAACGTCACGTGAATAATTCAATGGAAAGGAAATGATTTGAATTTAATATTTAATAATAAACCGTGATTAAGTTACGATGAATTGCTATCAACTCTCGCCAGTGTCAAGCTTTCTGATAAGTTTACAAGCCATAAGTTTCATAGTCCTGATCTGATGGTCATCATTTCCACAGTACTGATGATCATCATTTTCATAGTACTGATGATCATCACTTTCACCAGGAAAGTCTGGTTCTTCCAGATTCCTGCTTTTTGTTTTCAACATTCATTTTTTTCACTTCTTTCCTGTGATAGTTTTGTTAGGGCGCATAAATTTGCTTTACGGCCTTCCACTCAGTCAAGTGCCCAGGACATGATAGCTTGGACTATTTCAGACCTCCAAATCTCCATTACTGGAAAAGGCATGCTTCCATCTCTCTCTGGTACATGTTAGTCTATTCTGCTGGATTTCATTTCAACCTCAGAGTGACGAGATGGACCATCGTGATTAAGTCGTGCGTCAAAATTTGTTCTGAATCGTGCGACAACATGGCGTTTGAAAGTATTTTTCGTCAAATCAGAATTTTTTTTCATGTTTTTTTTGGCAAGAACTATGAGCGTGCGACTCTTTTGAAATGATTTCGTTCCACATTATTTCAAATTTTATTTTAATTATTTCATATTCAATATTTTATATTTCAATAGATTTTCAACTTTTGCATCCTCGTCTTTTTGGCGCCTCCTATCATCATTCTCTGAGAGTTGTCAGCTTTAATTTGTTTCAGTTTGCACATAATAACCATAGATTCGACCAATAAAAGCTCATACTTTGCATTTAGTGTGACCGTAAAAGTTGACCTTCAAGCCTCTACGGAAGGGTCACGCGAAACTTTTTTGATGATCTTTCGGGAAAGTTTTGCCTTTTGAAATGACCAAAATAAATCAAATGCAATCACACAATTGGGATTTGAATAGGAAAATTAAATTTTTTTCTGTGCTAAGTTTCGTTTGAAAACATGTTGTTGTTTGATGAGATAAGGCTTCCGAGATGTTGTTTCGGAGTTTTTATCCATTTTGTCTTTTCTCCCTCGATTTTTTTTACGCGAGGCACGTTGAACAAACCTTCAATTTCCTGCCTTACCACAATTGCCTTTTTGCAAAGTGGAGTTACAGATGCTCAAAGTTATTTCCGCTGCTTTCAAAGATTTATGACTGATCATGCTTTGCTTTTCCAGTTCCTTCTCCGCCCAGGAATTTGAAACTCTCCCTCGTCAACTCGAGTTCTTTTTTTGTCGACGTTTCCTGGTCAACGCCCAAGGAAAGTCACGGTCCTCTCGAAGGATACACGCTGAAATACGCCATCGTTGGAAACCCAATCTACAACGAAAAGAGATTCGATGCCGACCGACGCCACTTCACGACAAATTCACTCGGTAGCTTTCCTTTCTTAGTATTTGAAGTAGTTTATGATCAACGTTGATAGCATTCAGAAGTCAATTGGATTGTCGGTTATTTTAGTTCCAGGAGAGGATTATGAGTTTCAAGTGAGCGCCAAGAACCACCAGGGATTTGGGGAAGTGGTCGTGGGAGTGATCAGGACTCCAGATGGAGGTAAATGGATTGCCGTGGTGAATGGAGGTGCTGCCATGTTTTATATCTTTCTTTATTAAGCCGTAAATATGCCAGGTGCAAGTTGGCTTTGTGTAGGAAACT
>CM067538.1:4394277-4494277 GCA_034509925.1 Hirudinaria manillensis | reverse complement strand
CTAAATAATATTGAATATAATTGCATTAGTGATACGTTTTTAGGACTAAATTATTATTATTATTATTCTCGACTAGCAGAACTATTAAATTGAGGGAAAAAAAGTATGATGATATGTTTAGAAAACATTTCAAAATTATTAAATAAAAATTTAAAAAGATTTAAAATTATTAAATAATGTCTCCTAAATAACTTTTCTAAAAGGGTCCTCCAAAATAGAAATATTGGACAAAATGTAGAACTTCAATTTTTTATTTATTATTTTATTATTTCATTTTAAAATATTTTTTTAAACCAAAACTTGGATTTTAGTTTCAGTTTCATTTTATCTTTTCATTTTTTTTTCTTGGCCATCACTTGAGACAAAATTCTTTTCGAGAATATAAAAAACACAAAAAAACATTTCTCGAGAAATTCTTGCTTTGAGGAGAGTCGAATTGATTAACGAGGGTGGAAAAATCTGTCGACACAATGAAGCTGATCAATGGTATCGTGGAGCCTGTCGTTGGTTGAAGATGAAATTGACCCCGAATATAGATTTTTTGCCTAAATTAATAAATATAGTTGTCCAAAATCACTGAAATTAATATCTCCCGGCTTGCTAATGAACATCTACGTATCGTGTGAATAAATGGTTTATATATGACTCGTATAAACAAAATTATGGTTAAAAAACATGAGTGTCCCAACCTTATGACATGCCCTGTATCTGCCCAAATGTAAAAAGGTCATTAGTGATGGATAATGAAGAAAACTGAGCTTGCATTTGTCATTCTGTCCGTTTTTGCTTATTCCGTGACATGATGCTAACGCTAGCCAAATCGTCTGCAATCAGTAAAAAGTAAAAAGTTAGGTTTTCATTTTAAACTTAGAAGAAAAAAGGAAATTGTCTGAAATTATTTGTTACCGAGTTTTAAAAACAATAGCACGAGAGCTTATTTTTCCAGCTTTCCAGCCAAAAAATCAAGAACTTCTCAGAAGCGCTTGGAAATCACTAATTATTTCTTGGAGTCAAAAAAAAAGTTAAGAAAAAGTTTTATTCCTCGCTAGGCTTCGAATGCACGTGAGTTGAATAAATGAGTGAGTTTCCATCAGCGATGGGTACAAATACAAGTACTTAATATGTAAGTACAAGTTCATTGTACTCGAGGTTCAAGTACAAGTACAAATACTCGAGGGTCAATTACAAAACCTATAATTGAGTACCGCACAAGTACAAATACCGGTACCAACATTTTCAGGCAACATGTTGAAAGTCGAGGCCCCAGTTCTCGTCCAAGCAGCTTCCAGCAACTCCCCTGCCATCATCCAATTACAACCTGCCTCCTTTGACGCTGTGCTCGCTTATTACGTCATAGTCGTGTCTACGAAGGTGGCACAGAACGTCAAATCCGATGACGTCAAACTTGACATGCTGGTTGGTCATCTATTTTTTATTTCATATTCTAACGTCCTGAGCTAGGATTGCTTACCCAGTCTAACAAATGCTTTCTTAGCAAGTTATTGTTATTTTATTAATTACTTAACTTGAAGGATTTAAATGGCCTTCTGTTGTTGTTTCAGTATCTTAAATAATCCAGGTGGCATCTGAACGAAATTAAATGATTATTTAATAACATTTTTAAAGTTTAATTAGTCTTAAGATTAGTTTTTTAAGTTAAATATTTATACTGATAATCATAAAATCACACGTCATCCACAAATATGTTTTGGTAATCTTAATATGGATATAAAATTCGGATTATAACTATTTTTATGAATTACGAAAAAAGTATTATGAATTATGAATTACGAAAAAAGTGTGATGATATGTTTAGTAAACATTTCAAAATTATTTAATAAAAATTTAAAAAAGATTTATCATTGTCCTTAGGTTTTCTTCAAAACGCTAAATTTGTGTCTGCCCATTAAAATACCTCCTTTTAATACTTAAAAGCCACTGACAGACCAGCTTCAACTGGAAAATGCGAGCTCCACTCGTCTGTGTACCGTTGAAACTATCGCATTGTTGCTAACAAGACACTGAATAGTGACAGAAATATGCTTTGCTTTGATCTTTAAACTTTAAAAAAATAAATAAATCAATGGTTTGGAGAATAGTAAACCTTTCTTGCCGATGGGTGTAGCAATCTTTTCATCTTGTTTGCATTCTTTTTTTTTCATTGCCTGACGTCCAAACACTTTCCGTTTGAGTGCATCAGTGGGGAACCAATTTAGAATTTCTAAGAGCAGTTCAATAAGTTTCGGCTTTATTAGAAACTTTCATTAGGCGATTGTATTGGGTAGTTTTAATTATCGTACCGAATAGTTTCGATTACTGTATTTACCTGCTTCTACAGAAGATAAATGGTCAATTCCCTTCAGCCATTTCAGTGATTCTTTTTCTTCTGAGTGTGTTTCGAATGTCAAGGGTTTTTGTTTTTCTTTTCCGATTTGAAATTACCATTCTTTCTTTGAGCCATCGGTAACTGACGTGATGTCTCAGCACTCGAGATTACTCCAAAAGAAAGTTCAAAGGACGCCTAATCACGCCATTTCCTCCTGTAGGTTGAACTCGGTCTCATCATTTTAAGCCTAAATCCAGAAACTGGTACTTTTATATCCAAGAGTGTAAATCTACTCTCGTGTGCATTAAATATTAGTCTCACCTATAATAGTAACATCAGCAATAATAATAATAATAATAATAATAATAATAATAATAATAATAATAATAATAATAATAATAATAATAATAATAATAATAATAATAATAATAATAATAATAATAATAATAATAATACTCTTAATTGTGCAATTTTGTATTTAGTTACTTTTAAGACGCACCTGTACTAGCAACATCAGCAATAATAATAGTAATAATACTCTTAATTAAGTTAATTTGTATTTATTTGCTGTTAAATCCTTCTTTAATGCAGGTCTCGCAAACGTGGCTGAACAAACCTAGAGAGAGGCAGCCAAGTTGGATTGCTGGCAGCTTCGACTCCGCCTCCTTACCCTGGCAGATGTCCTTAGGGGACGAAAGCAGACCCGGAACAGGGGAATTCGTCAATTACAAACTTCAGCCTTCAGACGAAGATGAAAATTTTGTGGCTTTTCTTAGAGTCACCACAACTTCCGAGGTAAAATTAAATTTTATAAATGTTTGTTAATTGTTTTCTTAACTTGCTAAGATTTATTGGAATGGTTATTTTATTGCATTAGTAATGGATGTGTTTTCAACCGCATTTATATGTTAAATTAATTCATTAAAATATAACAATTATGCATTTTTAGCGAAGAATACTTGACGTAAAAATGTTTTAAAGAAATTTTCTAAAACATTGAGGCAGATCATGAACCTTAAAATTAGATTTGAATTTGCTACTTGAAGACGCATTTACAAATGTCATGGCATTTTAAGTGCTTCCCATCACGTTGATGATAATGAAGAAAAATATATATAATTTATTTTAAATGTTTAAATAAAATAAAATATAAATATAAACTAAAATGGAATTTTCTTAATGATAAAATCTTCTTTACAAAAGTCATGCCATGTCAAGTGACTCCCATTAAGTTGATGACAATGAAAATTTATAATTTATTTGAAAAGTTTCTAAATTTTCTTCAGTGAAAAGTTTAAATTACACATATTTAGGCCTTAAAATAAAAATAAAAAATAAAAAATAAAAATAAATAGACAGACATTGGATTCTTCTGATGGCTCCTGATTGATCATCAAGCGTTGCATAGGAATGTAAATGATGCCAGAAATTTAAGAGTAGATTTTTGGGAGAAGATCTTATTGGGATGGAAAGGAGGGCTTGCAGGGTGATGACGGTGCTGGTGAGGACAATGGTGATGCTGATGGTGGTGGTGATGGTGGTGGTGCTGATGCTGATGGTGATGGCGACGACGACGATGACTATGAAGATTTTCGATGATGTTGACATTTGGCGGCGATCCTGATGATGATTACGTCGCTGGAAAGTGGGAAAAGAGTACTACTTAAAATCACCAAAAAATTCTTAAACCCGGAATTAATGCAGATTTGATCCTTGAGCCAAAAAAAAAATATTGTAAATTCATTGTGAGGGAAACAAATTCTGTTTTTTTTTAATAAGCTTATTAAAGCATATGTAAATTATACTGAAAAGAAATTATTTATTTTTATATGAAATTTTAAATAAGTTTATATTTCGTTGCAATTTATTCATAATTTATTAACGATAATTAACATATCTTGATTTCAAGAATATAAAACTTCATTAAAGATGTTTTTATTTTGGTGAATATTTTTCGGTATTGATCTCAGGAAGATGACTAAGCCTAACCATAAACTATGAGACGATACAAGAACGACCACGTTGACAAAAACTCTTTCGCTTTTCTAGGAGCAATTTTCATCGGAATATTCTCCTGCTCTCTTCTCGGGCACCTCAGAGATGACGATAACCTCCCCTTACTTCACGGAGAGCATTGTTCACATCCTACCCCAACTGGATACCCAGGGATCCTCTTCTGAATCCGTTACCCACCACGACGGATCATCCATCGCTGCC
The DNA here is from genome assembly GCA_034509925.1 of Hirudinaria manillensis. Classification (NCBI taxonomy): domain Eukaryota; kingdom Metazoa; phylum Annelida; class Clitellata; order Hirudinida; family Hirudinidae; genus Hirudinaria; species Hirudinaria manillensis. The sequence goes on along the minus strand of CM067538.1, from coordinate 4,489,734 downwards.
CCGTTGTGCGTCACCCTTCTTTTCATGTTACTCTTCGTTGGATTGTTTTTCTTCGCCAGGTTGGTTTGAGACTTGCTTTCTTTCTTCTTTTTTTTTTTTTTCTTTCTTTCAAATTTGCAACGTGATCAGCGAAACAAATTGTCGAGTTCGTCTGAGAATAGTGAACAAATGAGATCGAAATCTCTAGTCTTCAGAATGAGAATTAAAGGGGAAAATGAACCGATAAACCAGTGTGCAATTAGAAAACGTAACTCAAGCGTACCGTACAAATGATTTCAATTAGCGATCTTTCAGCTAGAAAAGGAAACGGTTTAGCTAAGTCGTGCATGTTCTCGGAACGTGTCGCAACATAAATGCATCGTTATCAAAGACATTATTCGGCTATCATCGTTGGCATTATCATTCCCTGTTTGAAGCTGCACTTTGAACAAATGAAGGATATCGATGAAGCCAATAACAGCGTGGAGTTGTGCATACGTGAGTCTCTCCATCAATCACTTCTCCAGTGATGTTGCTTACGATCGCGTGCTTCAAATCGATGGGGAAAAAGACTTTCTCACGCGATTTTAAGCCGACATTTAAAACATTTAACGTTAATTCTTACAAAGGTTTAAGATTGCTAAACATGGAGTCATGTTTCGCGTAAATCCTTTTTTAAAGTTATTTAGAATATAATATAAATAAATTGATAAAACTGTAAAAAAAGATTTGTGATATTTATGGCTTGCACTCTCATACAACGCATTGAAATGTACTGTCAAACAAGAAGAAATTGAAAAAAAAAAACAATAAATAGTTTTGTTAAATACGTTGATTTCGCTGCATAAATAGTATCGATGAAACTGATAAATGGCCAAGAAATTCATGGAATAAAATCTCAAAACAGATTCAGTAATTTAGGCGTAAAATAAAATTAAATAATTAATAAAGTCAATAAACTATTTTCCGGCAATTCCATCCAGCCGCATGATTCAATTCCAGGAAGCGCAGATATGCCTTCAAGTGGACCTTGCCGGAACCATGGAAGTTGATTCTGCCGAACAACGAAGTACCTTCCTACCTCCAAATAGATCCGGTAGAGATGAGAAGGCAGCATCTCCAAACGCCAGGTTCATCCATTCTGAAATTGCTTCTCATAGTTTCTCTTGTAAGGCGTCCTCAGATGTCACTGAAAAATATTTTCAAGTCCTACGTCGCCATCATTCATTCAGGCACCTGGGATTTTTATTTTTCACCGCTTCTGATTGAAACGTCTGCTAAAATGAAAATGCACGGTCTGCTTTTTCTTGAACAAGTAGTGAAGGATGAAAAGTATTTTGTTCATTATCAAAAAAAAAAAAAAACAAACAACTTCTGCCAAGTTGTTCAAGGGTTCCAATTTAAAGTGAATGTTTTTAAAGCGAGTTCCAAATGGCTGCAAATTAAGTTCATTAAAGTGAAACCTTTGTAGACCTGCTGTGCTTCGTCTATTATTAAGTTTTCGGGGAACAAAAAAAAATATTAAAATTTCAGAACAGAGAAAAAACAAACTTCCTTTCAAAAACTCTCAGACGCATTAAGGACACCCCCGAAAAGATTTATTCCAGGAAATTAATTCAACAACGAAGCTGCAACATCATTACCACATCAAATAAAGTATATGAATAAATTAATAATAAAATAGAATCATTTTCCAAAACAGCCATGATGAGTCACCCTCCGGTGATAGTGAGCGAATTCGAGAAACACGTCCAAACGATGCTGACGAACGACGGGATCCTATTTGCCCAAGAGTACGAGTCCATAGAACCAGGACAGCAGTACATGTGCGAGAACTCCGAACTGGAAGTCAACAAACCCAAGAACAGATACGACGATGTCTTGGCCTTTGACCACAGCCGAGTCATCCTCAGATCTCCAGACGGGGGGCCGGCTGCCGCTGGGATCGACTACATCAACGCCAACTTCGTCGACGGTTTTAGGAGACAAAACGCTTATATCGCCACTCAGGTTTTGCCACACTTGCTTAAGCGCTTGTTGTCTTGATTGGATGATTGTTGTTGATCTCTAATTTGTTTTTTTTTTTAAGTACGCAATTTTTTTTCTTTTCCTCCTATTCTTTTTCGAAAATGCCGAATAACAAGTCATAATTAGGCGTGCTATTCCGCCATGGAAAAGGGTTGGTAATTACTTTGCCCTTGGATGAGGAAGCCATAATTTGAAATCGTGGCAGACCATTAGCCTCCAGCAAAACATGTTTGTTGATAAAACATCCATTGTTATTATTAGAATCGCTTAATAATTTCGTGCGATGAGATGGTTTTGTTGACGGGTCATTTAATAATATGGTTACAGGTTATCATACAAGAAATGAAATGCATTATTATTATTATTATGATTATGATTATGATTATTATTATTTATTGCTATCGTTACTATTGTTATTATTTTAGAAATAAATAATGAATATATTGCTAAATTGCTTACATTTCTAAATTAGAAACCAAATGAATCAAATCGATGGAGCATCGCTTCGCATGAGTGATTTTTATCTTCTATGTTTCACCCTTCGTCAGGGGCCCCTTCCGACGACGTTTGCAGATTTCTGGAAGATGGTGTGGGAGCAAAGGAGCGCTGCAATCGTCATGATGACGAGACTCGAAGAAAATCACAAGGTTGGTCGCGAACATTTGTTCGGAGATGTCGTTAGAATGACGAGCAAATGAAGGACGGATGAATGAATTGCTCAGGTGAGGTGCCACCAATATTGGCCAGACAAGGGCAGTCAGACGTACGGACAAATAAATGTCACGATCCTAGACTCGATCGAGCTCTCCAACTACACCATCAGAACTTTCAGTATTTTCAACGTGAGTCGAAGCCATTTCACAACACTCTTTGATTTATGTAGCGAGGCAAGCGCGGGTATTGGGGCGACCATCCATAGCAGCAGCACCTTCCAATATCGTTCCGACGACCCACGATGGGTGTGGTGGTTGGAGGTGGAGAGGAGAGAGAGTCAGGGGGGTGAAAACTCGTTGCCATACGATTGCGTTCGATTTTTATAGAAAAAAATAATAGCCCTCCAGTTGAAAGATTAGGAAGCATGAAAGGTATTTGGTTCCAGGAAAGCAATAACAACGAGCCGAGAGAGGTTCAACATTTCCAGTTCACATCATGGTCTGACGACGGAGTTCCCGATAATCCAATGCCTTTGCTGCTCTTCATGAGAAGAGTCAAGTTCCTCGTCACACCGGATTCTGGTCCTGTCATTGTACACTGCAGGTTCGATGATTGAACAATTGAATTAAGTTTTCAGCGAGCAAATAAAAAGATATCAATTTTTTGTTTTGTTTTTTTTTTTTCATTCTTTTTCGAAGATCACGAAGATTTAGCCACTGGTTTCTAACTCAGACTCGATTCATAATTTTGCAGAATCGCAATTTATTTCACGGCATTTAAGTAGTGATTAATAGTATTTAGTCAATATTTATTACTGCTATAAGAGGCTGTTACCAAATAAATAATGAATGCAATCTTTAAAATAATTATTTTAAAATAATAGCTTAATAGTGAGAAAAAAATAGTTGAAGATCATAACTTTTATAATAAGACATTTTAGGCAGACAAAGAAATGTAAACATATTAACAAAATAACTGTTAAGTGGATTAAGTAATGAAAACGATTAAAATTGAAATTAAGTCTCCATTAATGGATGTCATTGTCGATCGTTGCGTCAACAGACTGATTGTTGTTGCTGTTGTTGCTATTATCCTCAACTTGTTTTCATTGTCTGTTATTGTGGTCATGAAATGTTGCTTTTAACATTTTTATATTAATATCTTTATGTTAATATGTTTATGTTAATATTTTTATGTTAATATGTTATGTTGATATTTTTATGTTGATATCTCACTAGTTCTTCTCTGCTAATGGCTATTGCTTTATACTTAAACTTAGTTTCCTTTAGACCTACGTAATAACATTTTCAACTACTATTACTTCAATTAAAATAATTAATTTTCAATCTTTTACAACAACAACAACATTCAAAAGTATTTTTACAAAACAATTCACTAAACTGGCCAATCGGAACGTCGAACTTTTCAGTGCCGGATGTGGCAGGTCCGGAGTTTACATCGTCATCGACTCCATGTTGGATCGCATCAAGCACCTGCGAACTGTTGACGTGTACGGTCACGTCACCTGCCTGCGCTGTCAGAGAAACTTTATGGTCCAAACCGAAGAACAGTACGTATTCATCCACAAGGCACTCAACCAGGCCATCAAGTACGGAAACACGGAAATCCCCACGAGGAACTTTAAGCAGCACCTGGAAAGACTCCAGGCCAAGCAGTCTTTCGGCCTTCGATTTGAATATCAGGTTGGAAATTTTGCTATCGATAACCATCGATTAATCCATTTATTAATGTGATAATTAATGTTAATGTTATAATATAATTAATATTTTATTAATATGCTAATCCTAATTTATTAATTTAATTTATAGACCACAATATGTGACATTAAGTCTCCATTCACAATCAATTAACAAATAACGTTTCAATAACTTGTTCAATTGCTTAATTAAAAGCCAAAGAGTTTTAATATCGATTGCAATGGTTAATAATAAATTGCGTTGGTTCATGATTTGTATTTCTCAGAGGTTGTTCAGTCCAGATTTCAATCCACGCATGTTCGAAAGCGCAATTTCACCAAAAAATCTTTCTAAAAACCGGAATAAAGATTTCTTGCCGAGCAAGTATTTTCATTTGCGACCTCTGAACTTTAACCCTTAAGTGGGAGAGATTTATTTGTCATTGATTAGACGAGGCAACCCGAATACTCCTGGAACAAGCAAGAGGTGGTGATGATTACATCAACGCCAGTTTCGTCGATGTCCGTCCATTTCTTTCGTTAAAAAGTTCGAATTGAGTTTTAATTTCCGGATTCCGCTACAGGGGTACGTATTCAAAAAGAGTTACATCCTGGCTCAGAATCCACTGAGGGACACGGTCGAAGATTTCTGGAGAATGGTGATAAGCACCAGATGCCAGACTTTGGTCATGCTCGCCGATTTCATCAATGAACAAGTTAATTTATCAGATAACTAATATTTTGCTGCTTCATCTTCATTATCATCGTCGAGGCAGTGATAAGCTTAAGTCGTTATTGTGTTTCTCTAATTATAGGACGCTTGCGTTTGTTATTGGCCAACAGACCGTCCCCTAAGATTTCAGAAATTTGTGGTTGAATTGCTCAGCGAACAAAGCAAACTCGACCACATTTTGCGCCAGTTTTCCATAACTCCAAATGAGGTGTGTTTTGTTTTTTTTTTTAATTTGATAAATAATAAATTTATTATTTACTGAGACTTGCTTTATTTCCTTAATTGGGTAGAATATCTTTATACTTATTTCTGTTTAAGTCTGTTAATGACATATAAATTAAATAAACGCGCACCACACGTGTTAAAATTTCTAACGAAAGCTGATTTATGGAGACCTCGTTATTCTAAAACTTAAACAATTAAGCAGTGATTATCTTAAATCATATTACTGTAATGTAACTTTGTCGTTAATTTATCGCGATGAAAATTCACATGTAAGTGCGTGCATGAATGCATGCGTGGGTGTGAATGAGTGAATGAAACTGAAATCCTTCAGAAAAGTTGTCGAAACCTTGCAGACGGGAGTAAGTACAACAGTACGACAGTTCCAGTTGACTGATTGGAGTACAAGGAGTGTCCTTACCGTGGCCAAAGAAATCCAGAAAATCAGACAAAATAAAAACAAGATCACCTTCAGCCCAGCAATCCTTCACTGCAGGTTATATTTCTTTTTATTTATCCGTTTATTATCTAAATTCAAACAATTAGTGGTTTTCAGTTTCATAAATTAACTCGTTATTATTATTATTGTATAATTTATATTTATTTAAATATGTATTTAAAAATTATGCTGTTGTTGTGCAGTGTAATATTTTTTATTAATTTTATAAATTGTATTATTAACGTTCAAATGAATTATTCCAATTAGTACGGTTAACTTTTACGTTTAATAAATTTATTCTGGTTATTTATTTATTTGTTTATTTAATACAAAACAATGACATGACGATTGTTTTTTCCGGCCATTACTTCGATGTTAAACTCTCGTTCGAGATAAAACACCAGTTAATTAATAAAGCATTTAAGTAATGAGTATTACTAATTTAATTAATTTTAATTAACTCAACAACTAATTATTAAAGAAATATTTATTTTAATTACTGAAAAGTTTGAATGATTATAATGGCCGGTAGGGCCGCAGAGGGCGAAACTTGGGTGCGTTTTGAAAATTGAATCCATTTCGTCCATCTTTTGAGATGCAAGATGATAAAGTGAAAATGATAGAATCTCCGAAATTGTTCAAGGAGCAGATGCCGATGAGATTGCACTGCTCTTCGATATCAGCCAGATTTGTAATTATAACTTATCAGCAAATAAGTAACAATTTTCCTTTATTATTTTTTTCTGATGAAAATGAAGATAACGAGCGCTATACCTGCCTCGGACCCATACGAAACAATCCAAGTGCCTCGTCTTGGAAATGCTGATTTGTGTCCGCCATGGTTTCCATAGCAACCAGATTTACAAGATCATGCAATCCCGCCTTATTGGATTAAAGTCGAGGCATTAAAAAGATGATTTGCAAAGCAATCTCAGCTTTAATGAATGAATGAATGCACTGAATTAAGAATCCTCATCGGTTTTAACCGAACTGAATGAATCCATGAATTGATCAATTCCTATGCTCCATAAAGCATAAGCTATATTAGTCTCCTGCAATCCACGCAAAGCATAGTAGCATCAGACAGCCGTGGGCGTTCTTGTTTTCGCTTGGCTCTCCACTTTCAGCATTTCCTGGAATTAATCCAGTCTCTAAATTCGTAACTCACGCTGCCTCCGAACGACTTGCAACAAAAGTGTTTTGAACGTTTACCCCTTCGGTCTGTTACTAATCTATTACTGGAGTCCATTGCAATTTAGTTCGTTGACCTCAGAATTTCCTAATTTAGAAATTCTATCGGATGGCACAACACGGTATCATACGTTAATCTACAATATCCAGATTTAAGAGGCTTAGTTTTTAAAGCCACGAGAGGCAAAGTTTTAAACTGGCTTAGGGAATGATACCACACCAGGTTCATTATCACCAGTTCCAGGATTTAAAATGACTTTCTGTTACTGACTTCATTCGTTCGTTCGTTCGCTTTTTTTTTTCTCTCACAGTTACGATGAAATCATTCCTTAGGGGAAATTAATAAGATGATATTTGTTAGGCTTAAAAAGAAAACTAAACTAAAGTTAAAAAAAGAATAAAAATCATCAAACTTAACCAAGCAATCCCTCATCCATTAAGTAGATGAAACATTTATAATATTACTACGCAATTATAATAATGGTTGTCCATAAAAGCAAAGCCATTTATTTATGGCGGGGATATTCATCATGCGCTACCCACAGCTCCTTCATCATTAACTAATTCCCGGTGGATATCATCCGCTAAGATATCCATCCTTTTGTTGCAGCGACGGTGTCGGAAGATCAGGAGTGGCATGTACCGTCATGACCATCATAGAAAGGCTTCAGTTCGAGGGTGTCATTGATGTCTTCCAAACCGTTTGTGTGGCCAGACACCAGAGATATGGTTTCATTCGCAACGAGGTAGAGAAACGAAATGCTTTCAAATGAATGATTAAACGATGTTTATCATTCCAATCAATTTCAGGAACAATATGAAATGTGCCATCAAGTTATAGTTCAATACCTCGACGATGCCTACACCCACTAGCCACGTTTGGTCCAGCTTATCCAAGCAATACCTAGTGAAGCCACTCTGCTCAATCGAATTCCAGAAAGACAACATCAGAAAACCTCACGAACTGTGATAACCTCACATCAGAACCGTCTTCGTTTTAGGTAGATGGTCTCTAGAATTCACTGTCGATTTTTGTCACTCTCTCTCTCTCTCGATTTCACGAAGCGTGATATGCAGATTCATTCCTTTCTAAGTATGCAAGGCCAATTTCATCCCTAACACTCCCCTGACTCTAGCGAACCTAAGGCTTTGCTCAACGTTAGGATAGGAAGGTACGAATAATCAACTACTCACAAGCAAGAAGTGCGTAACGTTAGACTTTTTACCAAACACCTTATAGAAACCAGACGTAGTCAGAAAACAATGTTCTTCGAGTTTCCACTTAGATTGCTTCAATATTTTCAAATTCTGACGAACCCTACCGACTATTTTGCATTGCAATCACCACTTGTAAATTCAATATTTTCATAATGTCCAAGATATTTTTGTACATCCGCAAAAGTACGTTAGAAATCTTGCATCAAAAACAATGAGGCTTGAAAATGCATGTTGAATTGCTATCTTGAAGCTTGAAACTTAGTCTTGATTTCCAGCTCAAACTGACGTTTAAACACTTTTCTACTGAATTTCGTTATTTTATGAATCAATTTCATTCTATGTTGTAATAATTTATGCTAATTTTTAATAGGGGAATGTTTTGTTTGTGACCTGATTGTAGTATCTTGAGAATATCAGTTGTATTAAAAATATCAGCACAGATTGTTTTCGATGTGATGGGACCAAGTAACAATGTCATGAAGCATATTTATCAGCAAATCTTCTTTCTTCATAGTTGCTCATACACTTCTTAAAGGCTTGGACTTCTTCCTGGCAAAGCCTCCAATCTTGTTTTTCAAACATGCATTCCTTTTATAAATAAAAGAAAACAGCTTGCCTTACAATAAAGAATATAAATTTTAAAAAATCATCCCACTTTTGATGATCACATTTCAGATAAAATTAAAAAAAAATAACATAAATTCTATGATCACAGATCACAAAAATGCATAAAAATTAACTGAGAATCGAAAATGTACTGTTTTGCTACCAACAAAAAACTGGGCGACTTAGATTCAAATGGAAGGCTCATGATCCAACTCAATATTTTTTGTTGCCTTTAGAATGCTACATACAAGGATACATTTTGATATTAATATAAGGCCATGTAAAGAATGGCTAAATTCAAACAGAAATAACCCAAATTTTTCATGTGAGACATTTTCTGTTATCATAAGTATGATATAAATATTATTGTTGGATCCCTGGATCCAGATAATTGAAGAATAATTAAAATTGTATTGCTGATTAATTAATTTAATAATTAATTAAATTTAGTGGCAATATAATTTGAGGATTAATTAATTGGTGCTATTCAGACTCTTTGGTTAGGAACCTTGACAAATGGATTTATCTCGGAAAGCAAAGCGAGAGTTAGAGAAACCGCAGATTTCAAGACTTAGACATTTGAAGCATCGTGCATCTTCCAAGCCATCTGACAACTTTCAATAAACCTGACCTTCTATAATTAGTTTGAGGACCCCAGGTTATTACATTATTTATTATATGGTATAATTGTTTTGACCAGTGCTAAACACATGAAACATTTTTGATGATGAAAAATATCTAATATTCTTTGTCAAATGTTTTCAATTGACGAAATTTAAAATGTAAGTAAAGTGACAATAAATAACACAACAGGCAAATAATAAGAGAAGATCTTGCATTTTATGTTAGGTCTTTGCTATTAAATTTACTCACTTGAACACTGTAATGAGTATTTAGACACCCAGTATTTTTAATCATTTTTATGACAGGATCGTTGCTCATCTCTTCGTCAGCGGGAGATACTTGTTCTTCTTTAGCGGCCATAACTGTTGGATCTCCTAAAAAATATCCAGAAATGTTTAAGGGGACTTCAACGATAAATCGTCATTACTTCAAACCGCACATCAATTTAACAACCTTTATCGCAAGCCCTTCACAGCCACTTGTCTGCCTTATCCGATAACAACAACGTGCACCTTAGCATTATTTTTATTTTGATTGGCTAAAAGTGATCCTAAAATTTAAAAGTTAACTTGGACTTCAGACAGCAGTTTACTACGAAAAAATACAAATAACACTTCGTAATAAATCAAAATTATTTCCAGCCATTCCAAAAAATTTTTCAAGACTCCTAAAGACTAATAAATTCCAGACAGTTTGGCGCCCACATTCAGTCTCCCTCATCTGCTCTAAGCCCCCGGGGGGTCCTTCCTCTCCGTAGTTATTAAATTCCCTTACAAGTTATTTATTATTATTATTATTATATAAGGCACGGGCGAACCCCTCGCCTGAACAAAAACATAAAACTTTCAACAAAAACTAACAAACTATGTACATCGCTCTCTAACAAACTAAATGTTTACAATCTCTATTTATGTCTAATTTTGTTAAAAGTTTTAAATACTATTAAAAATTGAAGCACACATGTTTTACATGTAGTCACATGGATCAATCGTACGACAACGGTGCAAATAAGAAAGGAAGACTAAATTCATTTTCCATATAAAATTCATATTTCAAAACAAATTCCAAACATTTAAGAAGTAATTTTAAACTCCACACCCCTAACAGTGAGACAACACAGAACTAAACTTCTTCAACTTAAATGTTACCAAAAAATTCATGTCTTAACGAAAGTGCAACTGTTCAAAACATGTTGAAACGCCTAAAACAATTAATAAATTATGATCTTCATGCTTTGACATTCTTGAAATGATTAGCAAAACTCAACAGTGCTTCCCTCAGAGTGACTTTAGAATCGTCTGCAGAACAAACATTCACACTTTTGAATGTTTAATATTCAAAAATAATAATTAAATTAGATAAGAAATGCAAGTTTACATAAACAGATAAAATGCAAATAACACAGATAAATTAATAAATTAGAACACTAACCATAACTACTGAATGGAACTCCAAGCTGCCTCAGACAAGAGAACCTTTCATATTCTGATAAGAAGCACTTGTAAACATTGTTTGTCTTCAAACAACTCAGAAGGAGTGGCTCGTCCAAGTCATCACCTTCTGTCGGCTCGTAAGTGATTATAAAACTGCCTCTGCCTATCAAGGGATTTTGAAAAAAATCAAATTAATCATAAAGTGAATTAATAAATCAACCGATTCTTAAAGAATTTGTTTATCATTTTAAACATCATATTTTTCTAAAATCTTATTTAAAAATCCTTTTAAAATCATTAATTCTATCGCCAAACCCTTGTAATATTTTTAAAATTATATTCATAATATCGAAACAAAATGCACCTGTCCTGGAGATTTTGTTCTGCAGAGATGCAGAAAGATTATAAAGTTCAATAACTGGTTTTAACAGGATGGATATTAAGTCTTTCTTCGTGGCTTGGATGATTTGCTTGGTCATGTATGGAAGTATATACTTGACACCCTAGTATGAAATCAAATTTATGCTGGTTAAGTAATTACCAAGAAATCTAATAGAAATAGAGTTAATTTTAATATTTATTAATTTCATTGGAAAATTAATAATAAGTAATTTTATGGAAAAATTAGTAACAAGTACATTAATAAAGAAATTAAATGATATTCTTGAATGGTTACCTACCTCTTGAGTGATCCTGAGCCTGCAATCAAGATCTTCCTGACCCACGTAAGCAAATACTTTTACACCGACGCTCGTGAACTGCGTGCGAGGATGAACATTTGACATCGTGAAAATAATCAGAAATAAATCTGCCATTTTAGATCGACAAACTTAGAATTTCTGCATTTATACTCCTTTAAAATTAAAAATAAAATTAAATAAAAATAAATACCTTTTGTTTTTTCAGATTTGATCTGAGAATCCTGTCGAGTGTATTTGAAACAAAGTAGCAGTAAAACGGGACGTCATCAAACATTCTGACATACAACAAATGTTCAGGAAAATCTGATGACAGTCCGTAAAAATTCCTGATGAAATTAATCACAATTTATTTATAAAAAATTATATATTATTATTATTTATAGAAATAATATGAATATATAGAATGACAAATGGATGAGAATTAACTTACAAAAGATTTTAAAAGTTAAAAAAGAAACTTTCAATTAAATAATTAACTATTTATTTATTTATTAACCACTACTAAAACATATAAAAAAATTATGAATGTTAAGAATTGATTCTGAATGATTCTTGACTGATAGGCAATGTCATTCACAGGCTATGAATTAATTTTACAGCATTAACTCCTCATTAAATTTAATTTGTAAAATATCCATGAATAAATTGATGACCAATGACAGTTATTATCTACAAAAACGTACTTGATTTCATTCATGAAAGGACTCTGGGGATCCATAAAAGTAATCGGAGCATCCCTGATGTGCTCAACATTCCTTGAATCTTGAGAAAAACTATAAAAAGATATTTGTTTGCAAATGGTTCTTAATTTGTGAAAATCTAATTGTAAATTAAATTAAATTTACTCAACAATTAAGCAGGGAATTACAAGATTTATAAGTTATATTCTATAACATTAGGAAAAAATCTAATTTAAAAAGTTGAAAATCATCAGGAAAGTTAAAAAACAAACACCTCATCTAGTATACACTGCAAAATACTTAACTAAAAGTCACGGGAAGCTTGTTTAATCAAATACTTAAACATAATTCAAAGATTGAATAAATAAAACTAGATAACATAAAAGCCATGTATTAACTCCAATTCATCCCCGTCATCTTTCTCTTGAGTTCCATTCCTTCCATCTTCCGACTTCACCTGTTCCTGCTCATGGATCTCCACTCTGATCTTCTTTTCCAAAGCAGACGAGTCCACGTCATCACCGACAACTACGTCACCGTCGTGCGACTCATCCTTTCCTTCCTCTGGCAAACCCCGTTTCAATCCACCTTCCATCGTCTCGACGTCTCCGTCACGACCCTCAGACGCGACGTCGCCTGCGACACCTCCGACGTCCCCCTCGCTCGAAGCCGTCAAATCCGACGTCCCCTTCTGAACGTCGTCCGAAACCATCGACTCCCGTCGAGCCCTTTCCTTGGCTTCCTTGAGTTCTTGTTTTCTCTTCTTTCTTTCTTGTTTTCTTCTTTTCTTCTCCTCCAAGGCACGAGCCTCGTCTTCTTCCTTCTTCTTCCTCGTAGCTTCCTCTGCCGAATTAGTAAATCATCAATTAACAATAATAATTATTATTTAATAATTAGTCAATACTAATAATTATTATTTAATAATTAGTCAATACTAATAATTATTATTTAATAATTAGTCAATACCAATAATTATTATTTAATAATTAGTCAATACTAATAATTATTATTTAATAATTAGTCAATACTTCCAACAGAAAGACAAATCCTCAAATCATGGATATAAAAAAGTAACTAGAAAGGCTAAAAAAATCAAAATAAGGATGAGAATTTGAAAAAGAACAGAAAGAACAATTTTAATCCTGATGAGTTTCATAACATTCATGCCAAATTTAAAAACTCAATTGATTATCTTAAACATAAGATGGTAACTTCTAGTAACCTGAAAACTAAACTACAAACTGGACTAATGCCTACAATAAGGGCACACAAGACTTCTTCCAAATTAATCAATAATTATTAGTCAATAATTAGTAAATTATTAATTAATTAGTAATAAATAATTAGTAAATTATTAATAAATAATTAGTAAATTATTAATAAATAATTAGTAAATTATTAATAAATAATTAGTAAATTATTAATTAATTATTAATAAATAATTAGTAAATTATTAATAAATAATTAGTAAATTATTAATAAATAATTAGTAAATTATTAATTAATTATTAATAAATAATTAGTAAATTATTAATTAATTATTAATAAATAATTAGTAAATTATTAATTAATAATTATTAATAACACATGGAGATGAATAACCTTCCTGCCACTTCCTCTTCACTTCTTCCTCCTCTCTTTTTACGGCATCTTCCAAATATTCCGTCCTCGTCAAAACTCCGACGAACATTCCTGAGGTGTCCTGCTTATGGGGCAGTATCCTGATGCTTTTTCAAGATATAAATAATTTAAATTACAATACAAATAATTTAAATTGCAAATAATTTAAAATAAAATAATTTACAAATAATTACATTACAAATGGTTTAAATTATAAATAATTCAAAATATTAAAATTACAAATAATTTAAATTATGCATAAATAATAATAGGTTTAATTGCAGTTCATTATTTGACAACTTTTTATCGTTATAAGAGAATATTGCTTAAGTGAAATGTTTATCTACTAATTCAAAGGGTATATAATAGTGTCCATGATTAATGTAAATAATGATGAGGGATAATGTAAATAATGATAAACTTAAAAATAAATTAAAACATTATTCTTTAAGTAAGTAATCTTTACAGGTGGCCAGTTACAATATATTCACGTAATTGCAATTGCATAATTGCATGATATGCATAAAATTCAATGATCCAAATGTTGATGTTATCACCCAACCATCTATCCAAGTGCTGCTCTTTAGTAATCTCAGGTGGCAATGGAAACATGGATGTCCACACCTGGGTCCACAAGTATCCAGGAACCTCGTCTGCATTTTCATACCACTTCTGGTTCGTCAAAACCTTTAACAAAAAGCCAAGTTATTAGATAAATTGGAAAACCAGTAATAATTGGAATTGTTATTTTGTGATAACTATAAATTGTTATTTCTTATTTTGATTCTAAATAAATCTTAGCAAAAATATATCACCTTCAATTACAAATTAGATATTTTATCTTTTATTTTATCCATATTTTATTTATATTATCTTTATTTTATTTTGTAAATATAATGTAATTAGACATAAAAACTATTACATATTAAGTCAGTGTAACCTCCCACTTGGTCAAACCCTTTTCATACTTGATGTTGGGCAGTTCAGTGGACACATCAAGAAGTTTCACACTTCCTAAGTAAATTATAAACAAGTCAACATTCATTTGAAACTTTAAGATTTCCTTCCCCAATTACATTTCATTGAAACAGTATTGAGTTTAAAGCGATTAACGATTAAAAAAAGATTAAAGCGATTAATAATCAAACATTGCCAATGTTAACAACGCCACTGACAAATGACTTTGAAAGATTATCCTTAGAAAGTCAGTGCACTGAAGTAATTTGGCAAGCACGCAATAAAAAATCATTATGCTCAATTACTATCAATTTAACTACATATTTATTCAAAACATGAATATTTAACAAAAAAATATTTAAATAAAAACAATTTATCAATCAAACTGGCAATCAACCTTTCTGCTGGTACAACACCGTTGAAATAACAGCTTCTCCTTCAACAGGGTTCATGGAATTAATTGCATAAACCAACTTCCCTCCTATTTTCAAGACTCCAAGGCCTGAGTTCAGCATTTCACAGAGGTTCCTAACAAAAATGCTTGATGATAACAGTAATGATAATAATGATGATAACAATAAGAATAATGATGTTAATATCAATGATTTAATCTCTAGTGAAATCTTCAAAACAACCATGCAAAACTAATTCTTTGTCACCAACAAATTGAAAAAAACAAAACTGTTGCAAAATTCCTTCGTACCCGTGGTGACTCAAAGGGGCACTCCAAGTCCATCCTCTGACAGTTTCAGGACTGTTCCTTGCCATGCCATCATTGCTGGCATTAATTGTATTATGATGTCATAATTAATAATTAGTTCTATTATGATGTCATAATTAATAATCAAATGTATTATGATGTCATAATTAATAATTAATTGTATTGTGATGTCATAATTAATAATTAATTGTATTATGACATCAACAATAATTATATTCGTATGATTCCGATTAAATCAAAGTTAAAAATAATCTTCACTTCAAGTTTTATGAATTTGTTTAAGTATTTAGTTAAAATAATTCCCAAATGACTAAATATTAAAAATAAATTAATAAATAAATAAAAACCAGAAATATTTGTGCATGGATATTCAAGTGACTCAATTAATATAATCTCCTTCCACATGGTTCCATGTACATTACTTTACATTACATTATGCCCCCCCCATTAAAAAAAAAATGATTAAAAAATTAATTCATGAAATTCACACCTGCTTGGAAAGAAACAAAG
The DNA here is from genome assembly GCA_034509925.1 of Hirudinaria manillensis. NCBI lineage: Eukaryota > Metazoa > Annelida > Clitellata > Hirudinida > Hirudinidae > Hirudinaria > Hirudinaria manillensis. Next base: position 4,473,722 of record CM067538.1, on the reverse strand, counting down.
AACACGATCAAATGTTAGGAAGCACTCCGAGCCCTTAAAAACATTTAAAAAATAAATCGAACAAATCATTTTTAATTAATTAAAAATTAATTAAATAAACCAAGAATCAAGACCAACATCTTCCGCTGTAAAATCCATGAGTGGAAGCATCTTGGTGTTGACATTGATGATGGCAAGTCTCGGGGAGGAATGCCTGGAGAAGGAGTCGGACATTCCGAGACATTTTTTGGCATCGCTTTCAATCACAATGAAGAGACCATCTACAAAGTTGACTTTATTGACATTGGCCACAGGAAGTTAAGGAAATCCAATTTAAAATAATAATTATTACTATAATTATTATAATTACTAGATGTTGCATTCATATTTTTTTAATAGGAATAAGTAATTGTTAGCGATTCCATCCAAACGTTTGATCAAATTATTTATAAAGAGGTTTTTTTTAATTTCTGGTTACTAATGTCCTCCTTGTTGTTTTACATGTCCTTAGTTTTACATGTCAACAATGACTCACCCAAAGATTTAAACTGGTACTAGATTCAATTTGCCCTTGTCATGCTATTACAAGCAGGAGTCATAAATTATATACAGGAGTCAATAGCTCATAAAAAAAGGCAGAAACATCTAAGAAAGTAAAGACTTATATCCACCATATCAACTTGTTGTTAAAAAATGGAAAAACTTATCAGCAAATCCCTAATTCATCAGAAAAGATTCCTTAAAATAATCAACCATATGCACACAGGTGAACGTCAGGTCTAGTTTAGCCAAAACACTTGAATGCATACAGCAAGGTATATGGATATGTTAATTTATTTTTATAACTGAATAATTCATGAGGAAGAGGAAAATGAAGCAGTAAAAAGAGAATTCTACACTAGCGCTACATACATGGAAATGTAATAAAAAAAAAACTCTAATCAAACAAAATGCAAAGAAAAATTAAGCTGAAATTAATAATAAATCAAACGTTAGTTTGGAATTTTATACCAGACATTAAAAAGAATCACACACCTCCAACAACTTGATCTTGTAAATGAAGTGCATCTGCAAGCTGATGGAATTTGTGGCTTGAGTGACCACTCATATCTAGTACCTGTAATTTGTATATCACACATTTAATTAAAGCCACAAGCAACAAGCAACATTAATGACTACTTTCTGTGTTTCATCTGCATCCAGCAAAGATATAGGAAGCATATCTAAAATATCTTGCTTTACAATGTTACCCTAAAAATAGTAAATAGCTAATTTGAACAAAATAAGCTCAATTCTTTTTGGTAGCAATCAAAATATCTTTGTTATAAACCAATTGCATCTAACACAAGCTTCCTGTTGATGTAAATATTTTCTTAATTCTACGTGGCATTCCTTATGAGGGACATAATCTTTGTATTTCCATTTCCATGTGCATTCATCCTTAAACCTTTTGGTTAAAAACAATGTGACAGGTTATATAATGTCATATGTAACATATTATATATACATATTTTACCACAAAACTGGAGTTGGAGAAATTGTAAAAATATCAGTTGCCCCCGGAGAGTTCAGTATCATTCTCAGAGTTTGTTTTGTCCTCTTTGCATGACTAAGAATTTTAAATTATTTATTAATTAAAGATTTTTAAAAGATAATTAAAGATTAATTATGCATGCCTAATAATTTAATTAGGCATTCCAACTCCACAACATAAAACATTCATCAGATTCATACCTGGAATAGGTTGAAACATAATAGTTGGTGTCCAGAGATGTTTTCAAGACATTGATAAATTCTTCCATGCATCCGTCGCCAATAATTTTTTGGTGCTTAAAATAAAAATTTGTTGTCTAAAATCATAAAAACTAGATAAACATATAGCTGCCTCACTATGATAATCAAAACATAATAACCAAATAGTAGTCTGCTAGAAACACATATGAATTATTCAATTCCTCTGATTTCAGATCATTTTGTCTCTTCTCCATCTCTTATTAAGTACGACCGATCACCCTTATTTAAAATATTTCCAATACGACGAACGCAACCCCCGGCCAACTTATGTTTGCTTGTAGAATTACATAAACATTAGTCAATTTGAACAATAAGTAAAAGTGAGCTTATTTTATCTTAAGCAATTTTGCTCCAGAAGACCTCCAAAACGAATTAAAAGGAATTGTTAGCCAACAGCAGTTAGTTACTATGAGCTGCACTAGTTTGAAAAATTAATATTTTGTATAAGAATAAGTAACTGACCTTTAGTTATAAATATTATTTTTTAAATTAAAATTATGAAACTAAATCATATTTCAAAATTTTATTTGTAATGTTCGATATATTGTTTATGTTTCGGCACAGCAAATCTAAAATCACTTTTCTGTGGTGCCCTTCAGTCGTTGTGTTTTGTAATCGTCGAAATAACTGTTATTGATATAAAATGATTAGGGGAAGTTTTGGAGACTTTAAAGAAGAATCGCGCAGCATCACTCACGACGAAGAGGTAAACAGCGCATTAAATGTATTTGTTATAGGCATTCTTCAAAAGATTTGATTTTCAGGAGGATGAAACACTTACCGAGAGAATCGTTGGTTTGACCGAGATGTTTCCCGAATGCGTGGGATGCGCTATACGTTACACGGGATACTACAGCATCCAGGGAATCAAACGTCTGTTTGCCTTGTCAACCAATGTTGCATGGTTTGCTGCAACTACAATGACTGTCCTTGCTTTACCTATAATGTTTGATAGCGAAAAATCGAACGCAGAACAAAGCCAGATTCAACAGCAACGACAAGTGAGATCAGTTATTCACTATTACACAATAATTACTAGTTTCTTAAATTTTTATTGATATTTCAGATGTTGCTTGGTCCACATGCAGTAACCTCTCCTCATGGTCCTATGCCACCAAAAAACATTGCCTGAATGAGTCACATTTTCTAGGATATTCCTCATTTTCTTTTTTTCAAACTGGTTCAAATACATGTGAAGCTGATGTGAGGTCAAACTTGTGATTGTTCTTAGTCTTGTGCTCCAATGGGTGGAACTTTTGGAATTTGGGTATTTCAAGCAAGGAATAATTGCAATGAAATAATAATGCTTGGTATTATCAAGCAATAAGTGATGATTTGTTTACAACCATTAATTGTACAAAAGCTGGAAGCAACACATCTTTTTATCGGGCATCTTTTTATTTGAGCAAAAAGGTGTAAAAATATATTAAATATTTAAAACATTTCAAAACAAGAGTTGAGCTGGCTTGAAAATCATGTCCTCAATCTTTGGCTGTCCTCATTCAAAATTGAAACCCTCTGTCTCGTCGATAGCGCAGTTCAATTTGGCAATGAATCTCTCGTAGGATTCGTAAGGAGGTATGTCAATCCTATTGAAGCTGGAAAAGAAGAGTTTCAATTAGAACTTGTGATTTGACTGTGGATGTTGGTTTTACATATTAGGTTTGGGGGTGTTAAATGTCTTGCAGATTTCTAGGGGTGAAGCAATAATATAAATTGAATAGGAAAATCATGTGGTAAGATTGTGACTTGTGTTGTCTCAGTAAAAAATTAATTAATCAAGTATGACTCTTATGAGTTGTCAAGTATACTTTAGTTGGAAAGCCATCATCATTGGAAGTATTGAAACATTGAGATTGAAAATGGGAAATGACAGTTGTACATAGCTATTGAGACCAAGCAAATATCTAGTAATAAGTATGTTGGGAAATAAATAGACAAACCAAGTGTGTGCTCTTGGAAGATTGGAGGTATTGACAGCCACTTGGTGAATTGTAAACATTCTGGGACCTTGGGAGCCTACAGAATAATATCAGATTGTGCAAACATATTGTTGCATTTATTTGCATTATTTATTTAGAAAGCTCTAGAAATTGATAAACCAAATGGTCAAACATAAAATGTGCAAAATAAATTACAGTAATCACATTGTTAAAATATTTATATATTACTTTGAAACAAATTAACATTTGAAATTGTGCATGTTGCATCCTTAATTAAATGAAGATGAGGATAGATCCCAAGTAAATATGGGGACAAGGAAGTAAAACCAAAGAATTATTGTCACTCCATCTTAACTCATAAGCTTAAAAGACATTGCTGTATATCAATAAAGAAAGGGGTATTCATTGAATATATTAAAATAAGTAAGCTATGGTCCCTTAAATGTAATATTAAATTGTGGTAAATGCTTATTTCAAACAAAAAAGGTAAATATTCATTGGTATGTAGATATTTTAAAGTGAATTATATGTTTTTAATATAATTTCATTATTTCTGGTTTCTTGGTACACAGGTTTTCAATGTTTTCAAAGTTGCCAACTCCAAGCTCTAGAATATGGAAATCATACCAATGGGTTTAAAATTTACAGAAGCAAATTTAATGATACTAATAAATATTAAATTACTTCTAAGGTATAAAAACAAGCATAAAAATCCACTTCATCTAAGCTAATAATATGTGCAATTATTTTCTACAAGAAACTGAGTAATGAACATAGTTGTTAGTAAAATGTAAAGTTAACAATTGCAAAGAAATAAAATAATAAATGAAGAATAACAAATCAACAGAATGAATTAATATTTTCTAAGATGTTATAAAATAAGACTCAGCTGCCAGTTTAGAGCCACTAAAAGACCATAGTAATGAAAACTAAGAATGACTTCTGGAATATAATTGAATCCAATTCAACCAATAGAGAGAGACAATTCAAGCAGACCTTGAAGAGCTTTGAATCCTTGCAGGGGAAGTCTGGAGCTGCCGAGAACGAACCTGAGAATCTTCCTCCGCCTCTCGTCATCAGATTCCTCGACTGCCTTCCAGAACCACCTGACGACGTCTGAGTCTGGAGTGCAGTGCTTTAATTTCGTGTGTTTCTTCCAATCTGCAACGTCTATGCTGCTCAGTCCTCCTATCATTTGCTGGAATGACAAAGTTAATAATAAATAATATTAAAGATAATGATAAAGTTTTCATAATAGTCTCGATATGAGAGATAGAGAGTGAATGAGAGTAGTTGCACTTAATCTGGCATTATCATATGATTGGGTGATAACCCAATGATAACCTGGTCATGGAAAAGTTGCAAAAATTGTGGGATTGCAAAGCATGTCTTAGCTTTAAAAAATGAGAAATAACAACATCATGTGTCTGTTCATGATGGAGGAAATCATGGAAATTGTGTTTAATTTCCCATCTGCTGTCATGTGATAACGTTAAGAATCAGAATTAATCTAAATAAAGGTTAACAATAACAATGATTTGAACATTATAGTTAAGACAATAAAGCAATACTAAAATATGTTCAAATCATTATTATTGATCACTTGAACTTTGACCAATGGGAAAGTTTAACAATAAAATCGATGTGAGAAAAGCCCTTCACAAGATTATAAAAGCAAATATATTCTTTTTATTGAACATGGTTTGATCTTTAATAATGAAAACACCAACTCTAAAGACAATGGTAGATGAATTTACAAAGCATGACCATATTATTTAGTTATTTAGAGTTTAGATTAAATAAATATTTATAAAAAAATACTTAATAAATATATATTCAATGCTGCTTTGTTGCAAGCTCCTATTGATTGCGAACACAACATGTGACAACTGTTACTTTTTTTAATACCACTCAGAAAATGTCGTTTGGCTTCCCCGAGCAGTAGTAATATACATGATGTTGTGATAAAATATGCAAATCAATAAAGAAAAATGCAAGTCCTAGTGATGTTGCAAATGCCAAAGGATTTTAAACGATTTTAATTAGTTTTAAAATGCAAGGATTACAGGACCTTATCGTTAAAGTTAATAATTCCTTGCAATCAAAAACTTGAAAAGAACAAAATATGATCAGGAATTGGTGACCAACTGAATCGTATCAAACTGATTGCAATCAAAACCACCATTATGGAACGAACACCCACACATACAAACTATACACATACAAACACCCACACATACAAACTACAAAACGTAAGCAACCTCAATATCCTCAACGTCAAAGTCAGCCAAGAGAATACGGGGCACAAGTTCATGGAATCCTTTGAGCAGGGCCTTCATCTGAGACTCGCAACCTCTGTGCAGCCTCCACTTGACATACAAGCTGTTATACGGTCGATTGTTATATCAGCTAATTATCATAAATATTCAAATGTTTATTTAGACAATTGACCAATATATGTTTATAATATAATCAATCCATAAATTATGAAAATCTGGAATTCATGGAAAAAGAGCGGAATTCATGATTTTCTTGTCTCATAAAATAGAATTTATATGTAATTTCTAAATTGGTTTAGACTCTTAGATAGAAATTTATAATAAATTCTAATCACTGTAGGTCAATGCCTTAACAACAATAATTATTAAATAAAGTGATCAGCTTATTTTCTAATATTATCAAGCAATTATCAAGTAAAACAGATAATCATTTTATGGTTGCAATATAAAGTTTAACAGATATTAGAGCCAATAATAAGTCTTTCAAACAATAATAAATCGAATGCTAATTGATATATAATAATATAATAACTACGTGCTAATAAAATAATTAATTAAGCATAATCTCACTCAATATATTCTGCCTTGTTCTCTTCGGTGACTGGGATGTTTTCACCGTCGGGTTTCAACTCGTGGGTGACGTGCTCCCCAAATGTATTCTGAGACACGGTGAAGGTGCTCTCTAAAATTCCTGTGATGTCGTTTTCTCTGAAAATACAAACGATATTATTTTTTTTTAAAAACAAATTGCATTAATAATAATAATAGTGTTAAAACATCAGCAGCTCAACAAAAACAAATAAAATATTTTAAAATGATTCCCCAAAAAATGTTTAACTAAACAAAGCTTCATAAGCTTGAGAAATGTCTTTGTAAGCATTCATAAAGCAGATGATTGTGGATATCATTTTAAGGAAAATATCCAAGTAGTCACAAAACATGTTTATCATCATCATTATCATCGGTTTTATTTTTATCAAACCCTGATGCAACCGAGTGAAATTAAAATGAAATCAATAAATAAATAAATAAAAATTCTCTGAACCCACTTGACCCAAAGGAGACTTTTATAAAGTTGAAGGTCAACGGCTTTGATGTCTTCAAGGTCGACGGGGAGTTTCAGGAGTTGTTTGAGGAAGGGTTTCGTGAAGTTGGCCTCCAAGTGGTGGCCGTGGAAGACTGAGAGGCCAATGATCCGACCAATGAAGAAGAAGTAGAACAGGTGGTTCTGATGTAATTGGTTATTTGGAATTCATGTATATTCATTAGAGCAGTTACATGGTGTGAACAAGTGAAGATAATAATTAATAGCAAGTGTTAATAACTTTTGTTATAATTATAATAATGCTAACTTATTAGGTAACGTATTACGACACGTTAACTTCTGCTAACTAAATTCTGAAAGCTCACCGGATTGATGTGGGAGTCCGGATTAATTTGCAGGGAGTTGTCAGACGTGTAAGCAAAAAGTCCAAAGCATGGATTGAACATATCTCTGCTCAGTAGATACAGCCATTCCCTGCGTGATGAATTGGGAGATTGTTAAGTAGAATTCTTTCAAAAGATTTTATCTTTAGCCTCAAATTAATTTAATTTTAAGTTGTGTAGTTCAAATTAAATTTGTATTTTAATGTAATTATGACTATTTTGCAAAATTATTGATTTTAAATTTAATTTCTAAAACTCAGACCTTGCAATTCCTCCATAATCAATGCCTTCTTCCCCCTTAAATTTTATCAGCAGTCTTTTATGCAACTCGTTTGACTTTCGCTTCATGACCTGTTTGTAAGAATCCTGAGGAACCGAAAAGATTTTGAATGAATGTTTTGATTAATTATGAATGAATGAATTAATTAATCAATATTATTATTATGAATTAATATTTATTTATTAAACAAATAATAAAAACTATCAAATTCAAATCAAATTTTTTTTCTTATCATCCATCAGCCACCAGCATAATTCAGTTAACAACATCATGACTAATTCAATTGGACATTCACTAGACCAAAAAGTTAAAGACTTGATAGAAAAGGGATTACAATTGAATATTGGGATAAAAATAAATTAAAATCATGGAAAAATCTTGATCCAATGGAATCAAAGTGCACTCAGTAACCTCAAAGATATTGTTTCTCGAAATTTCTATTCGACAGTGACCAGAGGGCAGCTTGAACTTCTGCAATTCCTGACTCAGTTTTTTAACCTTCGACATGAGGTTCTCGTGACCTTCCGACCTCCCTCGTCGACACGAGGGCGGAGAGATGACGATCTGCCTCTTTGGCCCCCTCACCGGCGAGATCTCTGGACAGGAAGGGGCTAACCTCGAGGGCTGTGGGGACGACTGAGCTCTGCCAATGTTAATTTTAATATGCATCGTTCGAATGCTTTATTATGCCTTATCATTCGGGTTAATTGTTATTCGCGAGACGTGATTTATTCGGTCTACTGGTTTTTAGTAGCGACCTTTCCAAAACTGTCAGCATCACAAGAATGGCTGCCTCAATAACTTATCACCCTGAAGATGATTCTTATCAACATTGAAAATAGCAAACTATTGATCATGTTCAATAATGAAAACCAAACCAAACCAAAGCAATCAGGTGTACTTAACTCTCTGAATTGAAAGTTTTTATATTTCCAGAATTTGATAATAAACAGAGGCAGATTTGGAATAACATGACGAGGAAATAGGACTAGATATTAAATTTAAAAATAAATTATTCAGCTAAAAGATTAAATCTGCCCCTACATAACACACCAATTTGTCTTTTTTTCTATACTAAAGGAACTCCCCTGTTCCCTAGACTGCCAGTGCTAATAATGGATTCTAATAATAATAAAAAAACCTATTCCATCATGCAAATATGTCAATAAATCTTTTTAATGTGGTCAATCAACTGGAATTGCAGAATAAATGTGATTTATGTGATTGCACACAACTCCAGGCACCAGAAGAAGAGCAAAAAATTGCCAAGACAAGATTTGCAGTGCAAATGGGGCAGCGGTAATAATACTAGTAATAAGATTAATTAGTAGTAATTAATAAGTAATTAGTATTAAGAACATTTCTCAAAGATCTTTCCTACCTGTTAAATAAGAATGTGATCCTAGGGTCCGTAAACTGGGTCGTTTTGTTGTTGTGATTGACAAAATATTTCCGCCCATTAGACGTGTGTTTAATCTCCCAACCCTCTGGTAGAGGCACTTGAGCAACCAAAGATGATAAGTTTTCATGCAAGTCTCCATTAGCTCTTTAAAAGATTATTTATTATTTATAATTTAATTTAAACTGAATATTAGCAAGAATTATTTGTAGAATTATTTCTATAATATTTTTTTTGAACTATTATATTTATATAATTTTAATTTAAAATAACAAATCTATAGAAATGAAAATTCAAAGGTGGAAAACATAATACCTTGTAACTCTTGGATCATACCAGGTACTCATGCCAGATGGTACATGGTGATAGTATATCTGTCCTTGTGGGGTCACTTTTTGCTCTTTTGGAAAATACAAGGAGTTATTTTTAGATAAAGATTTAATCATATATAATTTAATAATTATATAATGTCCTTTTATCTTAAAATTAGGGTCAAATCAACTTTTTGGAACCAACATCACCCTCTTGGACTCCAGAAATGAAAATTAATCATCATCATAACTCATCATATGCATTAGATATCCATTTAGCCAGCTAATCATTGACTCATCATTATTTCTTTAACTTCTAAAATTCTAGATCTTTACTGTACTCTCTAAATTTGCACTGCTAATGGTTTATTATAAATTGCAAGAGAGCATTCACAACTACCTGATATTTATTTTCGCTTATTATTATGCATTCATTTTTTGTCTCTTTCTTAATAACTAGGCCGGCGCTTTAACCGACTAATGTCTCGCTAAAGTTTATTTAAATAGATTAAGCAGTGCCTTTACCATGTTAAAATGGCAGGATTTTCGAAAAAAGTGTATTTTTACATGATATAGTTGTGGCATATATATATGAAACCTATATAAAAAAACATTCCTCTAATCGAGCAGTATGTTGCGTCAAAATTTCAAAGCAATTGGTTAAGTACTTTCAGAGAACATTTACATGATACAAACACAAATTGCATTTTTATTTATTTAGAAAAGAAATGTAACATCAGAAAATAAAATTTGATATCTGTAAATTTGAGCACTCACAAAACTCTTTCTTAGTGCTTACAAGTGATCATCAGTTGCAGTGATCATCAGAAAAAAATATATATACATGAGTTTGCAAAAGCAAACATTTTCACTAATAAATATACAGGAATTAAAATCATTCAGACAACTATGACAGACCAAAGACATGAATGAATGAATCAGAATGAATGGATACATAAAATGACAGAATCATCTGTCTCCAGATTATTTATTGAACTTTCTAATTTTATGAATCTGTGATGGAAACAAATAAAGAATATCTACATTTTTAAAATTTAAATTAGTAAATCCAAAGATCTTAACATTTGAACAAAACTGTTAGAAATTGGGGGTTTTCCCTGGCAGTGTTTGACCAACATAATTTGCATAAATAAATGTGCTTAATAAAACATTCAAATTTGCTTTGAAAACTCACCATTGGTCATAACAGTTTTAATCCCAATTTAAACTTTTGTTTTTAATTTTTTTTTATATTTTTGTCATAAGTGCCATTAAAAATAGAATGGAGAAAAAGTAATCAACTCACTGTATCCATCTGGAAGAGCGGAAGATATGGTCGTGCTTTCGGGCGGGTTTTGACATCTTCTGCGACTCGAGCTTCTGCTTTCCTCGACCCGACTCCGCCCCTCGACCTCTTCCGACCTTTCGGGAGGGTCCTTCGGAATCTCCGAGGGCGGAATGTTTCTTGCTCGTCGCTCGATTTCTCCCGTCACCGATTCTTGGTGCGTTGCCATTATGTTGTTATGAGTTGAGCTCGTGGGGTGGTCTGCAGAGGCCAGGCGACCCTGGACAGGCCGAGGAGAGTTGAACGGCTGGACGGCAGGGGAGAGGGGCAAACAATGTTCATCAACATGCGAGGAAAATGCTGGAAATGCCGGTGAAATGTTGTTTTCCACAGGAGTTGCTTCCAAACAATTTCCTTGAGATGCCATCCTATTCATTCTCCTAGTCACTCTCTCTTCGCCCCGAGACCTTATTTTGAAGGAATGTCAATATTCATAAAATTCTCATTATTTACTAGCATGGAATAAATGTAGATCAATGTGATCAATTACTTCAAAGTAAATTGTCAAAACAAGTGAATGAGACAAGATCAAAGAACATTTTTCTTATGTTTCCAATTTTAAGTAAATCAAATTTAACAAATCAAGCATAAAATAAAACACCTGTTCCTAGAAGCATCACCATTGTGGCCAATCGAATGATGTGCCAAGTGCCTCGTTCTCCTGTCACCATTGGTAACCCTATCACCAGCAGTCTGTGAAGTCAAATCTTGTGGCTCAGTTACTGCATTTCTAGTCCCGTTAGACCTAGAGGTATCCACCTCGCCAGATGGAACCATTTGGTTCCAATTCAAGGACGTGAACTTTGTGCCATTTCGTTCAACTACGATCATGTTCCGCAGACTAATACAGATCGTGATGGAACCCCTTATCAACAAATCATTGAATAGACGATTTGAACTGTTTTGCAGGTCCAATGAGTGAGCTAAAGAGATGGACATTATGAAAATTTCAAATAAAAAAATAGTTTTAGCCAAAAATGATGACAAAAATTGCAAAGCAATTGATGGTCAATTTAAACAAGCAATTAAAAAAAAAATAGCATCAGATTTTTAAAGATGTTGATCTATATTTAAAATATTAATTTAAAATTTAATTAAGTGCCATTTATTTTATCACCTCCTGTATCTTTCAGATCCATTATGGTAGAAAAAGGCAGCTTAATACAACCAAGGAAGCCCGAACTCTTGTGAAGCTTTTTGTGATTCCACAATGAAACAACCAACGAATCTTTGTCCGACAAGTAACTACAAATTTTTATTAAATTTAAAATTTAATCATCTCACGGTTAAATTGAGATGACCACTCACAAATCGAAATGCTGATTCCATTTTGGATTTGAAGTGTTGTGTCTCACTTCCGTCAGAAAATTGCTTTGTGTTCCCTCTAAAGAAATTTTGGCAAAAGGGTCTGGCAAGTCTGGGTTTTTAATATCAATATTAGATGCATTACCCTGATGTTAAAATTCGTAAATATAGAAATGCACAAACTGAATATATTTTTCCTGCAGAGGCTATTTGCTGAGAGAACTGTATTTAAAAAAATCACATGTCCATTACGAATTTTAAATCAATGTGAATCCAACCTCTTAAGTAACAATCGAATGCCCAAACTTTGAGAAGAATATATTACTGAGACACCAATTATAAACAATTGAAAAAGAATTAAAATGGGTCTGGTCCTAGACTAGATTTTGAGATGTATTATGTCACTTATGCTAATGTTTTAAACTAATACAAAATAAAAACATTTACCAAACACTCGAATGTGCACGCCATTATATTCTTTTAATTCTTCGTTAGACATCTCAAAACCTTTCCTAATCAGTATATCGATGGAATTGACTACAAGGAATAAACAAGATCGTCGTGCGCCTTAGCGACACCCTCTAATCATCGGAAAAACCTACAGGCCACAAAATAAAAAACGTCTAGCCGTAAAAAAGAACTTTAAAGTCAGTCCCCGCGGCTCAGATATACAACCTAACAGTAAACAAAAATGTGTGGAGATGGTCGTAATGGGTATATTTAGTGATTTTTTTTAACTAAATAAATTCATTATTTATTTCTTCAAATAGATTAAAATTTAAAATATTAGTCATAATTTATGCTTAACGACAAATTGTTTATATTTTAAGAAGGAAAATTCCGAAATGGTGGAAATCCTTCCAAAAAACATTTATAAATTCTCCGTAAATTTTATTTTAAGCTCTTAATTAATTGCATAATCTTGATTGTACTAAAACTATTTGCGCTCAGAATGTAACATATTATTAAAATGGATCAATTTAACGAGTTGAAGTCAGAGTGCATTTTTTTGTACTAAAACACTTTTCAACTAATGTTATTAAACAAAACCCTTAACAATCACAACTGCAGCCAAGCGTAAAAACATTTTGCTCTATTTTGGCGGCATCAACTCGACAACACCTAAAATCAGAATTACATTAAACAGATGACAAATAAGTTTATTTTCCAATTTATTAAAAATATAAATAATTAAAACACGATATTCCTACAGACTTCTTAATCATCATCATCATCACTGTAATTTGAGGTTTTCAGGGTGGAAGAAAGCACATCATTGACTGCCTTCCTTGGGTTTTCCTCAAGGTCTGTTTTGACAGCTCCTACTTCCGACAACATCCACTCAAGCTCTGATGGAAATATTTGAAAATAAAACATTTTTAATTGCACACTTCACAGAAATAAATCTAGGCAATCCTAATCAATATTCAATGTTCAAGTTCCTCATTACTTTCCTTTTCTGAATAATGTGCTTCACAATTAAAATAAAAATTCCAAATAAATAAATTTCATAAATTCCTGAGCTTAGTGTTTCTGTAGATTATTTAAAAAAGCTGGCCTATACAATTATAGTAAAAGTTATTGTAAAAAATCACAAATAAAAGAACCCATAAATGAAATTTAATTTTGAAATAAAAATAAAAAAAAGAATTTTACCATCTCTCTTCAAATTCATTCCTCCAAAGACTAGTGGTCCAACAAACTGCTTCTTCAGCTCACCATTTTGATAGATGAAAACAGTTGGTAGGTTCTTATCAGGATAGTTAGGAATGCATACAGATGATATGCTCTTGAGGAATTTTGTACAGGGGAACTTTCTGGCAAGTTCATAAAAGTGCTGCTCCATGAGCTTGCACAATGGAATCCTGTTGAAGAGAGGAATCAATGTTAATATGGAAATTTCCTTTCAGAAATGCAGCAATTTACAATTACAAAACCAAATTTATTAAGCGCAGTAATTACATATGCAATTAAAAATGAGTTTACATGCTGAATTTTAAACCAACCCACCCGTTCTTGTAGACCAACAAAACCACCCAAACGTTTTCTCCAGCCTTGTTGACCTGTTGAACATATTCGTCTTTGGAGATTTCCCTAACGTCTCCGTAACATGCATTACGTTGATTGGCTTTAATTTCTTCCAGCCTCTGTCGCCTGCAAAAATTAGTTCATCAGAGTTCAAAACACGAATTCAATAAATATTGATTGAGCCTGTTTAAAGCTTTTAACCTAGATTCTTAAACAATAGAAACCAATCCCACCTGTACTGTTCAAAAATCCTTTCATCATCTTCATCAATATCATCCTCGAAGTCATTTAGTTCGTCTAACGTCATCTCATCATAGCCTTTGCCTGGATATTAATTAATAGCAGGAACTTAAGATTGACAAAAAAAGATGATTTTTTGTAATTCTTTGTTATAAACCTTGAGTCTTTTGTTGAATTGTGCTCTCAACCATGTTAACAATATCTTCTTCTGTTATCTCAGGAGCATCTTTTTGGGGTATTATTCCTTTGGCGCGCAGAACATCATTCCACTCTGTGTCTTGATTTGGATCCTTTTACATTAAGAGAGTATTTTACTTGTGCCAATCGTAGTTTATAGTAAGACGTTTAGTGTAACAAATATCAGAACAAGTAAAACAAAATCCTGTTCTTAATTTTTAAACAATACAAAACATTACCTGCATTTTGTCAACCTGAAATTAGAAGATTCAGTAAAACTTTACAAGTCACGCCGCTTCCCAAATCCACTATACAAGTTTCTAAGCTGGTTCCGCTTGCAGTTGCTTTAACAATCTGCTGTAATGTGTACTATAGCAGCTTTCTGAGGAATGTACAATGTACGTGCTTAAATAAATTTCGCTGCTGCTATTTAATTCTATAATTTAAATCAATAAATGAATTAATTGACAAATAAGTAGGATTTAATTTATTTTTAAATGAGAAAATTTGTATATCAACAAAATTATTTTAGACTGATTTTAAAAGTAAAAAACTTCGCAACAGAAAGAGGGAGGGAATATTAACATCTGTAAACAACATTAAAGTCATTCAGGCATTTTTGCAAACGTTAGTGGAAATGGGAAAAACATGGAAAGTGGTTATTTGTGGACAAGCAGGTGTCGGAAAAACGGCAATATTAGAACAACTTGTGAATGCCGACCATGTCATTGGAAGTGTTAGTTAAAGCAATTTTTTTATATCCTGTGAAATAATTTTGAAATGAAATTGACTTTGTATGACAGTCCATGTTTTCTACTATAGAAGATATATATACGGTTTTGATAGATACTGATAAAAATCAGAAGGAGAAGTTGCACATTTATGACACAGCTGGATTGGTAAGAAGTAATGCTAGAAAATGAGGGTTTTACCAGTTATAGCCAAAACCATTTTTTTCAGGATATATCAAGGGCAGAGCTACCTAAGCATTATTTAAGCTTTGCAGACGTATTATTTCAACGTTTTTATTTTCATAAACGTATATTAGTGATATAACTTTGTTGTGTTAAAGGGTTATTTGTTGGTTTATGATACCACCAGTGAAAGTTCCTTCAACTGTGTGGATCATTTGAAGAAATTCATTGAAAAGAATAAGGAAAAGAAAGAGGTTGTCAACTAGTTAATACAAAAATAAATTGTAATTCTGATGATCTCCTAGTGATTCTAGGCTGTTCTTGTTACCATTGGAAACAAAAGTGATTTGAAAGAACTCAGACAGGTGGATACTGCATCAGCCAACAAATGGTCCCAGACTGAAAAAAGTAGTGCATCAATACCTACAAATATTTTATTATCCACAATTATCTATAATAATTTTGGGTTTTTAGTGAATCAGATTAACTCTCTATAACTAGTAAATCATTATCCAACAGACTTTATATATAAAAAAAACTTGTAAATCTTTATTTTTTTCAGTTCGTCTTTTTGAAGCTTCTGTTGGTAACAGGCAGACGATAATTGATCCTCTCGTTTGGCTAGTGAACAAGATGTCACAACCCCCAAGTAGTAAACATATTATTAAATACCATCACTTAAAATACAAACTCAAGACTATTCCCTAATTATGCACCATAATTATGCACTAATATTATTGTGGTTCATTTTTAGCAAAAATAATCAACTATTTACTTTAAGCAAATATCGATTAAGTAATTAGTTTATGTAATAATCGTGTTAAGTGATATTATGACTGTTATCATTTAGCATTTGTTATTATTAATTCATTAACTTGTGAATAAATAAATACCAATCACCTAAACTTCAAACAGGTAAGCGATTCCCGCCATTCGGAGAAGGAAAGAAAAAGAACGAGCAGACGCTTTGAATTTTTTAGCTTTTCATGTTTTTTTCATTTAAAAATTGTGAAAATTTTTACACTTGTTGATTGAATAATAAACTTTTTAAAATTTTAAGCTGCTTTGATAATTAGCTATGCATCACATTAAGAGATTGGTTATTTCTTCACAGCATGATTCCAATATTGTAGTAAAAGCATCCTTTAAATAAAAATTCTTAAAAAAAGTTGAATATGTGGCAATTTTGAGAAGGAGTTTTTGGCCAATTAAAGAATTTGATGGGTTGGTTGTGAGGATAATGCAAAGTGGCAGATAAAATATAGTATGTCATCTCTGTTCTTTTATTTCTTTATCCACCCACTTTAAATCCAAATGCTGAAGAAATATTATTAGGTATGGAATGGAAGATAAACTGCTATTGAAAAGAAATAATAATTCCTGTTGATTATAGTGGCGTATGTCCAGGTGCACTTCGAGGCCACATCGGGGATCGTGGCTTTCCCTGAAGAAAAATGTCTTTAGGGCGGTGTGGAAGCTGGGTCTGAGGTCGTCCATGAACCGACGACATCGATGGACCTGTACTTCCAGTTTATTCCACATGGGATAAAGAAATTACTTGCTCACCCCTCAAAGATCTTTAAGAAAAGTCGAGCTGGGAATCGCCTACTGATACTATTTGAACACGTTGAAAGTTGACAAGAATTTAAAAGATTATCTTTTGGTAACTTAGACGTGAAAGTTACATGCATTCTTTCACAATTTTAATAATTTGAAAATTTTTATTCATTACTAAAAAAACTATAATTTGTCTAAAATTGATTTCTTTTAAAAACATGTTAAATGTTCATTTTTAGACTTTTCATGTTGTTAACCTATTGTTTACATTGGAATAACTGTACGAATTTTTTTTGTAAATATGTCGATTTTCGACGATAACTATGATAGTAAAGACCTGCCAATTTATTGCATCTGCAGGAGTTCAGATTGCAATCGTTTTATGATGTGAGTACATGGCTTCCGATTAAAATGTTTTTTTTTACTATTTAAAACAATCTCTTAATGAAGAGAATTAAACAAACAGATTATTTATAATGTTTACGATTTTATTACTAAGTTTAAATGCAATGTTATTATTGTTATCGTTAAGTTACATCTTTCAGTTAATTCATCTTTGAACAATTCATTGGAGGAATCAATTTGTTACCACCTCTTTTATTGTGCTTCTTGTGAGATATTTTGGTAGTTATCCAGTAAAATTATGTGAAAATATGCTTATATCTAACGTATCAAAAGTCTTTCAGAATTTGGAAACAGGACATAATAGAAATTTATTTTGACTTGCTTGTATCTACTGTTGCAATTTATTATTGACTCCAAAGTGTTCATAATAGATGTTTTATTAATCAAAAGTAATATTTGATATTATTCTTTCTTTAAAATATGCAGAGGATGTGAAGAGTGCAATGAATGGTATCATGGGGATTGTATCAATCTCACAGCTGAAGAAGCCAAAAAAATTGAACATTGGTTCTGTCACTTTTGCCTGGGTACTTTTTTTTCATTTGGTGCTCTGACTAATTATATTTATATTCAGTTATTTGATGTTTTCTGATTAAGCCTTATTTAATTTGAAATATAATTGTTATTGAAAATTTATTTATTTCTTTAGAAAGCAACCCAACACTCAGAATAATTTATATTTCTGAACCTGTGCCTGTACAAAAGCCAAAGCCCGTGTACGTGGATGATGACGATGATGACAACGATGATGATGACTGGACGTACAAGAATAAAGACAAGGATAGAGATGCTTATCATAAGTACCACAAACAAGTTCAGGATCAAAAGTTTAAGATGAAAAAAGTATGTTTCACATTTGAATGTAATTTATTTTATTTATAATATGTAATTACATTAATCATTGTAATTATTTTTTAATTACATTACAATTTGTTCAACTCTCAAGGACAGGAAGAAATCCAACAGAATGTGTGGAAGCTGCAAGGCCTGTTTAAGGACAGATGATTGTGCCAAATGTGATTTCTGCAAAGTTTGTAATTGTTTTAATTATCTGCTTTAATGAACGACCACAACTTGAAATTTTGAATTTAATCGAGCTGTATTTCTTTTTTAAATTCCATTCAGGACATGAAAAAGTTTGGAGGTCCAAACAAGTTGAGACAGAAATGTAGATTGAGGCAATGCTTGAATTATGTGGGTATAAAAGCATTGTGATTTCTTAAATGGCAATTTTTAATCTTTAGAAGAGATTTGTGTGTATTTTTAGGATTTATTTAAGATATTATCATAGAGCTAATAATGTTTTGAATGTTTATTATGTTTATTGTTTTGTCATTAACTTTATTAAGCTGATTATTCAGTGGTATTTGCCATATTATGTCACGATTTTAATTTAATGTTTATTTAGTTAGAGTATATCTAACAAATAATAAATTAAATAATTTATGTCACTAATTTATAATATTATTATTTATTATTTAAAGATGTCCCTTTTTTATATTAAAATTATTTCTGTCTCCATAACATGGCAAATGACAAATTCATTTTGTTTCCAAAGGGCATCTCCACTGTCACATCCACAGCAGAAGAACCTCACAAGAAAAAGTCATTAATTGATTAGTTAATTAATTAATTAATTTATTTATTTATTTATTAATTTGTTTATTGCATTCTTTACTTAGTAATAAGTTTTGTACTGTATTATTTTTATTCATTATTTTACTTTTTTCTGGTGAATATCATTTTAATTGTTATTTTTATCTTTAAAATTTACTTTCAGAAAAGACTTTTTTCAAAGGAGTCTTGAGACTGTAAAGAAGGTTTGAAATTATTTTAAAAGATTCAATTGCATTTAAAGTGTCTCAATGTATTTAAAATGCATAATTGCCATATTGTATTGTTTGCATTGTATTGCATTGTGTTGCATTGTAATTAGCAAACATTTTTACAACTTTTTCTCAAAATTGGAAGTGAAGGCATTAATATGGCAGATCCAGATATGTATGCTGTCACATGTGTGCTCCCTAATGCAGGCACTGAACATTACAAGCTGAATTGCAATTGTATTACGTTGAATGCTAGATTAGTACTTAGATTAGTTATTTCAAAAATGAAATCTAATGAGATAAATTAATTTCAAACTAATAGCCTATTTAAATTTTATTTTTTAAACATTTGTTTATATTTTATCAGTCAACATCAACATAATACTGTAATATTTTATTATTTTTTTAGATTAATGACTAATATTCTATTTAATAATTTTCTTAGGCATCATCTCCTGTGAGTTTTGAAAATCAGAAGCTGAAGACCATAGACACCAACACCAATCACCAGTATCAGAGGAAGCACTCAAAATACAACGACTTTGACAACGACGACGAAGACGACGTCAACGACGACTACGTCATCGTCGCTCAGAAGAGCCACTCGAAGCCTCATCGTGCCAGTCACGTCATGGATTCTGACGGTCCCAGGCAATGTCACGGTCCTGGTTGCGTTTCCGCTGCCAGATCAGGTTCCAAGTATTGTTCCAACGACTGTGGCATGAAGCTTGCTACCAAGTCAGTGACAACCAATTGTTTGTTATCGTTCTATGATAAAAAATATCTCTTGCTTTATGACTCTTATCGATATATAGCATCTAAGTGGGATGTTTTTGGCTTTGATTTTCAAGCTTTTTTTTTTATTGACTATCTATAAAATAATTATCTTCACCACCATCGTCATCATCATCATCAACACTCACTGTGGTCTTGAGTATGTTGACCTCCTCCGCCAGTTTCCTGCAGTGAATTTAAAGTCAAACTTTTAATATCAGAGCTCGTGCACTCCTTATCTCAATGACTTTCTCGTCGCGAAAGCAAAACTTGGAAATTTGTTTTTCCAGTTGCATCTTCGAAATCCTCCCGAGACGAGTGATGGAGTGGCAGGCGAACAACTCCGTTGCCGAGATCCTGAACGACAGGGAGTTGGATTCCATCCGCCAGAAACAATTGGCTGCCAAGGAGGTTCTCATGGATTTGGACACTAAGAAGAAGCAGCTGGAAATGATCATAGCCAGGGCAAAAAGGGTTTCCGTACTTTCCGACGACGAGGTGATCGTCAATCGATTTGTTTATTTTTTATATTTTATTCATTGATTTATTACTTTTATTTTTTATATTTTATTTATCGATTTATTATTTTATTTAATTATTTTTAATTCCTTTGTTATTCATATTCACTCGTTATTCCATGTTGGTTTGTTGATATTGATTAAGTACCTGATTGGTCATTGCTCATCTCTGGCCATTCTTGTTCATAATTATATTTATTAACATCTTTATAATTTCTATTCTCTTTAACAAGAGACATTTTTTTTATTAAATTCGCCTTAAATTTTAAGAACGAGGACCAAGATGATCTGGATTTGAGCATCTTTTGCACCACGTGCGGACATGAATTGGCACAAAAGGTTGCCTTAAAGCATATGGAAAAATGTTTCAACAAGGTTGTTAATTTATAATCTATAAATTATAGATTAATTTATAATTTTATAAATATAATTATGTAATATATTATATAATTAATATTTATAATTAATCATAATTATAATTATCATTTAATATTAATGCATTCCTAAGAATTCTCAATTAATATTTCACTTAACGATTTTATTTTTAAAATCAGTTTGAGAGTCAAACATCTCTTGGTTCCATGTACAAGGCAAGGATTGAAGGGGAGCCATTATTCTGCGACTTCTATAATCCTCATCAAAAAACTTATTGCAAAAGGCTTAAAGTAATTTGTCCAGAACATACTAAAGACCCACGGGTTCGTCTTCGATTGATTGCCACAAATTTTTATCAATTAGATTTATTTATTATTTATTTATCTATTAATTAATTTATTTATTTACCGCATGCCTAGTCAATACAGAATTGATTTTTTTATATTTAATGCAAAGTTTCAGTAGAAAACACTTCCCAGGTCTCAAATGTTGCATTTTAGAATTGAATCTTTAAAGGAAGTCAATCGAATTGATTGATTCAATCGCAGGTCACCGAGGACGAGGTTTGTGGATGCCCCCTCGTTTCAGATGTTTTTGAGGAAAATGGGGAGTTCTGCAGGGTCTCAAAGAGGAAGTGCATCAAGCACCATTGCTGGGAAAAGTTGAGGAGAGCTGAAATTGACATGGAGAGATTAAGACAGGTTTGTGATGATGATGATGATAGCTTGATTATCTGTTTGAACAAGATGTGTACGCTACTGCAAGGAGATGCATGCTGAAGTTCATTTGCTGCTTCATCGTTCCATTGTATAAGAGCTGAATTGAACTGGAATTGACTAGCTGTAGAAGTTACTGTGAATCTGTTTTTAAATTATCTTTGTGATTATTAAGTTTAATTTATATTTATTACTTTTAAATCCACCAATTAATTAATAATAAATCATTTTTATTTTATTTTCTTTTTTTAAGTGGATGTTGGTTGAAGAATTAATTGACCAGGAAAGACAGGTGAGGTCAGCCAAGGCAAACAGGAGGGGTGTCCTGGCACTCATGTTGCACCACACCATTGACAATGACCCCTCAAAACCCATGCTACCCAGCCACATGGCGTCCGCTGGCGTCTGAAAAAATATTATTGCTATTTTAACAATTATTATGTTTTATTAACTAATTATATGAGCAACTTTGAAGAGCGTTTATGAACTTAAATTGCTAAATTCAAATTTGTCGTTTTATAGGTTTTGTTGTCAGATGAATTTCTCAAAAAATAAATTGTTTCGCATTAATTTTTTTTTTGTCATTTTTCCTCGGCATCGGCGTTGGCAAGGTTTCCCAAAGATTGTTATTTGAAATATCCGATTAATTCATGAGAAAAGTCGTTATCTACTTCATCAAACTCCCCACCTGCATCTGAAAGAAGCACCTGAATGCCAAAAATTTTAGTCGTTCTCGAACAAATAGTTATTCTTGACAGATAAAATTTTTGCCAAATTAGAACCAGTCTTTATATTAGAATTCATGAGCTATGACAGTGTGAGTTCAGAACATCAACTCCCATTACCCCTGGAGTGATAATATTTATAATTTTTTCATTTTATATTACTAGATCTCGCAATAATCGGTATCGAACAAACCGAGAGAAGCATTAAATTTGTCCTCCCTTCCACGATGACACTTTTATCCGGAAAGTCTTTCTTGTTTTCTTCCCCCTTGGACGCTGTTTTAGAATAAATCACTTGAAATTACTTTGTAGAAGGGACGTCTAATATTTCTGAAATAAAAATTGTTTTTTAGTGACAATTAACTAAACCCACCTCAAGTATTATTTTCAAACCTCTCGCTTCATACAATTCAAAATTGTGTTGTAGTTGTAGTGCGCATCAGTGGCGCAGCCAAGAGTTTTAAAATTGTTCGAGGATGGAAATATAAACTTTTAGTAAATTAATCTACAAAAATCTCCACTATCCTGTGATGTGTTCCACTATCACTTCTCCGGGGAAGCTGTGGATGTCTAAGAATAGATTTAAAAATTCACTATAAGTTTCATGATGGAATCGAATATTCAGAAGATGTTAACCGAATAAATTTGTGTTGTGGTTTTGATTACACTTTGAAACACGAAATGTCAATGTAACACATGACGTGAGTTACATTCTTTCAATGTTTTATAACAATTTTTGTTTGTCATCAGCACTTGGACAGAATAAAACCATAACCTCGTCGTGTCATTGGCTGGCATCTCAAGTCCTTGTCATCCCCTTAGTCAGTGTTCATCTTATTAATCATAATAATTATATTCTCAACTATAAAGAGATTTGATGGCCGCTAATGTTCAAAAAAAGGTAATTATATCATCTAATAATTACTTCTGAGTAGTCCCACAAATAGTTCCTCTCGTGCACTTCTGCAGTGTTCCCAAAAAGTACATCAACATCGAAGTTTGTTCCTTGTTTTAGCCTGCATTTTCTCTATTATTTGTATTTTCAACTAATTGCGTGCGCAATTAAACGAAGCTCAATTCAAGTCGAAAATAAAATTGCTTTGGAAGCGGATGTTGATCTGTTGCTCGGGGGAAAATTGTCTTCTTTCTTTCGTATTTTGTTATTTTTTCGTAGAAAGGTCTCGCTCCAGACAACTCAACATTTTATTTCAGTTCCATCGGTGATTAACTGAATAATAACTCGTACTGCAAATTTTTCGCGATGGAATTCTTGAAAAAGAGATGTTCCAAAGTTAAAAAGAAATTATCTGAGAATGCAGGCTGGATATCGATATTCTTGACTTATGGGGACGTCGACAAAGATCCCAACCATCCGAATGGATGTTTTGACGACAACTTTCTTAACGAATCATTTGACGGCTCGTATCCGAAGAAGTACAATGGGTTGATAGCCTCCATGGACGTACTGATTGCCTTGGCTACCATTGCCCTGACGGTGTCCATTACTCCGTACCTGGCCAAAGAGCCAAAGAAAGCTTCGAACCGAACTCCAGAAATCACTTTGCTCGTATTCATGATTGTTGGTTTGGCCACCTTGTTCACATTTTCGCATAGAAACGACGCTTTCGTCAGCAGGAACAATCCCTCTAGAAAAGTGCACAACTTTAAAAATCTGGACAGAATTCTTCTGATGGTAGGGTTGGTTCTGTTTTATACGTTGTCTTTCGTCCTCGACATATTTCACTGCATCGCTCAAATTGACTGCGGGGGAGAGTGGCTTTCATTGGGCGATGGTAATGCTACGGTTGATTACATAGTGGACATAATGTTCCACTTTGTGAGAGCCATCTATCTCGGCTGTTCTACCCTATTCGTTGTCATCTACGGTCACACAATTCTGGCAAACAAGTACTGGGTGAGGTACGGGTTGATAATTCTATTTGGCTCCAACTTGGCCATTTGGTTTGACGTTCTTTTGCACGAGTCGGTTACAAGTTTTATCGGAGGTAGAAAATACTTACCAAACAGCACACTTATAGAGTGAGTTGTAGCTTGAATAAATTCGACAATAACTTTATCGGTGATTGTTTATGAAACCTATTGTTTATGCAAATATTTTAAAAACATTATATTTCAGTTGTTCAAATGGGAGTTACCTTGATGGCTTTTCCAACAAAACTCTCGAATGCCTCTGCTACAACACGAACTTTTTCACGTTAATTAAACTACATTTTATATTCAATAATAGCGTAAACATTAAAGAAACTAATGGAGTTGTTATCATGTCTAAGAGTTTTTACTTGAAAAGTATAATGATAATGCCTGAGTATTTGTATTTTTCGATAAGAAAATTAAACCTCTAATGATAACTCTGGATCCATCTGGATTTGAAATGAACTTATTTAATGGTAGCAATGTTAGAAGTTTCCAATCAAAGTGCTTTTTTAGATTTTTATCACTGGCATCATAAAATACGCAAATATGTCAGAAAATAATCCTTAAATTGATAAGTTTTATTTGCATTTTTAGAGTACTCAAGGATAACATCAGCCCGATGTGCTATCCGTTCATGTACGAATGCAGTGTCATGCTCGGAGAGAGGTTCATGCATTGGTTTTGTAGCTGTTCCCCAAAAATAAAAAACGTGAAAAAGTCTTCGCTGAAAGCTAAAAAGACACAAGGCAATGTTCCGACTTCCTTCAGTCATCAGATTTCTGAAGAATCTACGACAGACGAGGGTGAATTGAACAGGTCAACTATGAGTTCCATTCTATCAGTGGAAATGGTCAACGTACCATCTGCGGAAGAAAATCCTGGCTATGAATCCGATGTAACCAGTGACGAAGGTGTTTGCGATAGTGAATCTGAAGACATCTATGAGCCTTATTATTCGGATGATTCAGATCGAGAAAGCAACTTCGAACAGATTCCGGAAGATACAGCAATCGAAAATGATGGGAATCAAATACTTTTGGCTAATGACACTATGATGGCAGTGCAAGGGCAAACATTTCGAAGAAACAGGTGCTTGGAGTGTCAATACGCTGGGAGGACGGTTTGCAGATGCGATGAATTGGAGAAACAAAAACTTAGTGAGGCTAGGAGCTTACAAATCAGTTCCGAAGAACCGCCATTGCAAGACAAACCTGCCACGATGACGATGTGCACCCTATTCTTCCTTTTCACCGTATCCACAAACGTGCTGTTCCTCATTCTAGCATTTCTACCGCTTCTTTTCAAAAACAATTCAGGAACTGCGAAAACCGCCTTCCTCCATTATTCGACCGTTTATTATTGTCTCGTTCTGCTCGTCACCGTCATGGGTTTCGTCGTGGCTCGGGATTTTCCGATTCGACGATCCCGTTCCTCTATTTTTCAAGGTTTGGATTACCTGTTGCTCATCAGCGCCTCTGGACCATTTTCCTTCAACATAATCTCTCTCGTAGTCATTATTTTCGATCCCGACGTTCTCGAACAGCGTGGACTTCAACTCGGTCCCAGCTTACTTTTACAGTTTAGCAATCTTTTAGAGGTTTATATTCAAATTCCATTTTGTTTTTTCGCCGGACGAGTGATGGCGTTGAATTCAAACGGTACAAGACGTCCTCGAGCCAAGTATTTCCAGGCGGTTCTCATCTACTTAGCCGTCAGCAATGCAACACTCTGGATAGTCAACAGCTTTGCAACGACCTACAACGGTAATCACGTTTACTACGCCAGCGAATTCTTTAGTGAAATCTGGGAAATTATCAACAGCTGCGTTCTCCCTATGACACTTTTCTTCAGATTCAACAGTTCACTACTACTATTAAAAGCTCTAAGAAAAGCTTTTAGGAAACCCCAAATAACTAGAACATCTTTAAGATGATTGATACTGATTTTTGACATTTTATATTTTCAAGGATAAACATCATTATTCGAGGTTGTCTGATTTCAATTCAGAACAGATTAAATTAAACAAGATCATTTTTTCTTAAACTGCTTATCTCGTAAAAGAGTCTAGCAAAGGGTTTTAACCCAACCTGGCTTCGGTGCCCATTAGTTACTGGAATGCTAATGATAACCTTTTAGTTAATCACAATAATAACAAGAAATATTCGAACATCATTCTGAAACAAGCCCCTTTGCGAAATTATTTTCGTTGAGTTCATTTGTACTGATTATAATCCTCAGACTCTCCAATACCCAACTATTGGTCATGAATCGACTCCAATAGTTGAATACCTCGACATTCAAAAGACAAGGTTAAAGATATGCATATTAACTGAAGGGCTTTTATCAATACATAAATATTCATTAAAATGCTGGTCATTCACTGCAGTATCGTGGGCGGTACGAAACGTAGGTAAGGTTTGGTTTGAAAGATCAATTATAATGCCCATTAATACAAATTAATGAATAATTAATTAATTCAATGCGGTGTCGGCCATATTTTCTAAATAAGTTCTTAAAATGTGGACATCAGCAATATACATTTGAATGGATAACTGGATAAATCGGATGACCAGATGATTCGAATAATAATTATTATAGATATGATTATAGATAGGAAAAAGTGATTTTTTATGGTAACTCATGTTATATTTCACGAAATAATAATAATAATAAATAATAACAACAACAATAATAATAATGATAAGAGTTTATAATGCTAATATTTGATTTATATGGCGCCATGTGCATAGCCTCAGAGGCGTGAATGAATGAACTTGATGACTAGATGAATTGATGGTGAATGGATGAATTAATGAATGAATTAATGAATGAATGAGTGAATGAATGCATCGTCGAGTGAATAAATAAAACCGTGAGCAACATTTGAACGTGTTCGAAACAAAAGAGTCGTGAGAAAAAAAATTACACAAAAAAGTAGCAAACATCTTCGTTGAGAGCATGCGCAATTAACTGCCTGCATTTGTAAACAACATAGGAAGAACATCATCATCGCCATCATCATCACCATCACTGGAGTAGACAGCACTTCTTTTTTTTCTTTGCTCGTGAGCTGGCGCCCTGTTTACTAGTCGATGATGTTTCAGAGGATTTCAGTGGCTGATTTGATCTCAAATGGGGATTCGTACCGTTGGCTTTCTGGGCGGAACTGAGGGTCTGCTCGGTGGCCTCTAAGCTCGAAGTCTGGTGAGGCAGAAGCGGTCGAGATGTTTCTAGGAGATCCGCGTCCTCCTCCGGCAAGTTGATCAGAAGACGGTCGTGAGCGTCGTTCAGATGAGAGTTTGCATCGTAACGGATCTCTGATTGTTGACTGCTTCGAACCTCTCTGGCGTGACTTGGGGAACGATCGATGGTCGTGAGGGATCTGACGTCTTCGAGGGAACTTTGGTCTTTGTTCGAGTCCGACGAACAGATATCCATGACGACCAAATCGTCCTTCGATAAGCAATTCGTTCCCGATGCTTCGACGCCATCGATTTTG
Source organism: Hirudinaria manillensis (assembly GCA_034509925.1). Taxonomy (NCBI): domain Eukaryota; kingdom Metazoa; phylum Annelida; class Clitellata; order Hirudinida; family Hirudinidae; genus Hirudinaria; species Hirudinaria manillensis. The sequence continues at coordinate 4,445,970 of CM067538.1, read as the reverse complement.
ACGATCTCACTGCAGGCAGCACCTGGATTAGACTGGATTTCGACTGCTGCTTGATGACTCGATTCTGATTTCACGACGTCAGGGTCTGCGATTCGAATTCTCTTTCGTGAAATGGTCGAATTGTTGATTATGTATTCGGCCTTCTTCATAAGCTCTCCGTCCATCAAAAACGGATTGTCTTGACTTTCCACACTGTTAGGATATTAAATTATGAGATACAGATCACTAACAATGTTTTCTTTCTGTTACGAGAACTACAATGAATGATTCATTCAATCTTCATCCAATCGATTATATAAAATTTTTTTTTCTGATTCTGCTTAACAATGGGAAATTCAGGAGCTCTTGACTAGCAGCGTTACCTTGAGAAAAGGAATAACAAAAATAACAATAATAATAATAAGAGAAATGGTTTGCTTTTCTTGGATTCGCATTTCGTGCGAGAAGTGATTTCCATCAACAAACTCCAAACGGAGTCCGCTGAAGGCTTTTTTCGCGCACGTGTGGCGTACAATTGTTATCCGGGAACAACTTCCAATACTTCAGACTTTTTAAATACGTCCAATGGACGTTATCCCTCTTCGTTATTAAGTTGATTTTTGCTTTTATATCGCTTTTATTTTGAATTGCCAGAAATGGAAAAGAATTATTCACTCATTAATAATTCATGAATTACCTGACACACTTTTGCAGCTTCAGGATTGGTCTGACCGGTTTATTTGCTTGCACTTTATCACATTTGCTCTTGTCGACTGTTGGAGCATCCGACGTGACGTCATCGTTTGCCAAAAATATCCCGCTGTCGGAGTTGATGACGTATTGGTCGGGATGGTCAGCGAACGTCACGTGGAGAGAATCCACTTGACCTGATTTGCTGGATCAATGATGACGATGGTGATGATGAAATTGATGATGATGATGTTATTAACTTGTCATTTAACATTTTAATTTGTCATTTTATTTTTTGTACTTTTGCATCAATATTAAATTTATTATTTAGAATTACATTTAAAAGTTAGAAAATGTTTTTAAATTTAACTTTTGTTGACACAACCATCATTCCTTTTAAACCTCCAGAAACACAAATAAACAAAACAAAAGCGTGGGCACTGAGCAGAGAATGTTTGCAATCTTAGACATTCAATTAATCTAATTATTATAATTAATTAAGATCTATTAATGCTCGACTATAGTTACAATATGGAATTTGTTTTGTAATAATAAATGATAAATTATTTCAGTACGTTTCACCTACATTTGATTATTTACTGCATCTTGGAACAACAACGAAACCAAAACATGCTTTTTGATGTCAAGAAGTCCTTATTTTTAATAATTGTGCCAAGGTTCCTTTAGGTTCGAGTAAACATTCCACGAGTGATTCGTGAAAAACAAATTTTAGAATAAAAATGATATTGTTAGAGGATATTATTATTATTATTATTATTATTTCATTATTGGCATTAGTATTTTCAGACGCTGTCCATACGTGTATGTAATAAGATAAGATCTATTTACGAAATATGTCGCATCATTTTACATCAGATCATTTTAATCACTTTTGAAAGAATTGTATTCTTATCTAAAAAAAATGAATATTTTCGTCTACGAATTTAAAAAACGAAAAAGCAAAAATCTGGCTTCTCGGTGACATATCGTGACACACGTTTGAGAGACGAAAATTATTTAGTAATGGTGTGGAAATTGGATTTAAAGATCGCATGTAAACGAAAGGAGATTCAAAGGGCCAAAACGTTTGAAGACGGGGGAAACATCCCTGAGGATCCCTGGCGGAGCTCCACGGAGGAGTAATAAGAAGCATGTGGTGCCTTAAAATCAATCACTTCACCGATCATAGACTGAGAATGAGAAGGAAATGAGTGGTCAGAAACTCAACTGATTGATCGACAACTCACCCTTCAACTCACTCATCAATCTGCTTGGACCTGTCAGGAAATTTTGGACCCAAAAAATTGGAGGAACAAATTAGGACCAGCTTTGAAATTCGAGGCTTTGATTGCTCAAATTAATTGACCGAAGTTCACTCGGGTGCTTTAAACTTTGCATATTAAGTGGTGGATAACATTTTAATGGCGGATATAAAAGAGTGAAACAAAATACGAGAAATAGAAAATGGAATTTGTATTCAACTATGGCTATCTGAACACAACATCATGATTAGCTTGACCCGTAAAGTCGAATTTTTTGTCCAAGCTCGGCCCGGCCCGCTCTCAGATTTATCATGCCCGTCCGGCCCTGATTCAAGATGCATAACCATTAGTTATTAAGTTAATAATATAAACCGAGATCGAAATTTTAGGGAAATTCCAAGTTTCAATAGAACTTGCTTGAACGAGCAGGTAATTCCTGGTCAACTTTAGCACAAGCATACGATAAATTAACGATTATTAACAAGTAACTGTCAGCCTATTATTATAGCTGAGCGATTGAAGTCATAATTTCATTACAACCTTGTCTCAGCCACTTTCATCATCATCATCATCGTCATCACCATCGTCATCCTCGTTCAAATCAATGTGTTGGATCTTTTAAATAGTTCCATCTACCAACAAACTTTGAGAGCTAATTAAAATTCAACTTCATTAGTGACAACAAAGTTATATTTAACAAAAATAATAATAATAATAATAATAATAATAAAAATAATAATAAATAATAATAATAATAATAAATAATAATAATAATAATAATAAACACCATCGTCTCCAGCGGAGATGATTAAGGTGAAATTGTGAGAAATGTTTGTGAGTGATCGTCTAGTCGAGGATAAATCAGTTTTGAGATAAAGATAATTATGATTATTATCGGACGATGATTATGATTAGGATGATGACGGCGATGATGGTGGTGGTGGTGATGACGATAACGATGATGAAGATTACGAGGAAGTGGAATCGTAGGGTAATAATCCTTCCTAATTTGAACTTTCCGAGTTGAACTTAGCCCAGATGTTAATTCGAATCGGGATGGAATATCAAGTTACTCGATTTCTCGATCGCGATTAGAAGCAGATTAAACATCAAATGAGATTAAATGCACATCAATTATTTACTTCGTTACAATTGCAAACCGAAGTATTTTCGTTGTACTTGATTTTCATCACCTGCACTCTGTGCTAATAGACTGTAATTCGGAAGATCATGTCAAACAATTGTCATCTTTCGTCTTTTATTTTATGTTTTTTCGCCTTATTTTCTGCTATTATTAATTATTTCAAACAAGCAATCACCGATAAATTACAAACGATAATCTTCAAACTCCTATTGAAAAGTTTCATCAACACGTCATGGAGTCAGTTCATCAAGGAGGTAATTATATGAATTAATTAAATTAAATGATTTATTGGCTCAAATCGAGGTAACCACATCCTTACGGTTAACCGGTAAATGATCATCTTTTATGGAACGATGCCTTAATTAAAAAGGCCTGCACACCTGATGATGGGAATAAATTTTGTAGAATATTTTATGCATTTTTGAAAGAGTTTTTAAATCTTAAAAAATATAATTAATATTAATATCTTCGGCCTTAATTAGCCTTGATTTATGCTGAATTCCGAGATAAAATCAAATTAAACATTTAAAAGTTACTCATCAGATCCTGATTAAAAAAAATTTTAATGCTAGAACCAAATGTATCATTTTTATGAGTTAAAGGTCCTGCCAGCTTCAATACTTGATATCATAATCACAACCATAGACGTTCAATCAAAATAAATAATTATTCAATTATTATATTTTGTTAATTATTAAAAGCATTTTATAATAAAATATGACTATTATAATAATTATTTAATTATTATAGTATATTAAATATTAATAGCATTTTATAATGAAATATTATTCGTGTATTAATAAAATATTAATTTCCATTTAATCCATCAAAACCTTTCCAATCTCTTCTTCTTCCTCTTCTTCTTTTGAAAAGCCGCATAATGCACGAAGGTGGTGTTGTTCAAATACAATATAACATTTCAACACAAATAATTAATTACAGTCATTCAAGTTTGCACTGCAAAAAGATTGAAATTTCAATGAAAATAGAAATTTATTGTTTCAATCTTCGAACTGTTGTTGTCTTTGAAGTTGCTGAAAGTTATTCGAAAATTCCTTTCCAGCCAATCAGACAGGTACATGTTGCCAGTGTTTCTTTCAGGTATTTCGTTGAGGGGAAGAAGGGGTCTTCGATTCACCCCGAGGATCAAAGCCTCTACATCTCTCCCATGGCGGAAATGCAAATCGTTCAGGAATAAATTAATTTAAAGTTTATCGTATATAATCTTATATGAATTTTAATTCAGAGTTTATAGAATTTTTTTTAAAGACATAGAATGTCAATAGAAATCAACAAATTGGCTCATTGTGTGATCATAAACATGGAAGGACCTGAGATTCCAACTGAAGAATTTCTTGACAAGAGCAGTGGATCTGCATTCTTTGAAGAAACCTCAGCAAATACGTTTTCCTTGAGAATTTATTATTTTTGTTCTTTTTCTCAGTTTCTAAAATTGATTTTTCATATTTTTTGCGATTTTAGTTAACAATTAATTTTTTTTCTTGAACCAGCAAATCGAATGTTTGGAGTCGTCCATGAAAGACATCCGCAAGAGGGGGAAAAAGAAGGCCAAAAGTGGACTTTTTTGGACAAGGAAGGAGGAAGTTTAGTAGAATATGAGTTTCCTCAAATTCCGAGTTTAATAAATTAAATAAATAATAAATAAGTTTTATTGGATTTGGAGTAAAATGCAAATGAGGAAGACAAGACAAAACATTTTTGCGGACAAGGGGGAAAAGGTTAAAGCAAAAGTCTTTCATGGATGACCCCTTAATGACCCCTTAATGACCCCTTAATGTTGATAATTAGTAAAATAGAATTCCCTCCACGAATTCAGAAATGCACTTCCCCGAATTATCACAAAGTCTGAAAGTAAGCCCCGTGTATTGCTATTTTTGGAAGGCCAAGATGAAGAAAAAGTTTTTCGAGTACATTCTTTTCATCCCAAGTATTCGCCATTATCATTATCATCATCATCATCATCACCATCATCGATATCATAGTCATAGCCACATTTATAACCACCATCATCATCGCCGCAATCACACCCGTCATCGTCGTTATCGTCGTCGTCATTTCCGCATCCTTTATCGCTTAACATTGTTATAAATAGCATTATAACAACGTAATGATATATAAAGAGCTCGGCAAATACCTTTCCATTATTTCTATGCCCGCAATCACTCGATCAAGGCGCAGTCAAAGTTCAAAGTTCATAAGCTCCAGAATCTTTAAGGATTTACCGACTAATCTAAAGAACATTTTTTTTCTCAAAAGAAAAAACAACGACATCATCGTCGGTGGGAATGTCGCATTCACTCCAAGTATTGCGGTTTATTGCCACGGGAAATATTTTCACTGACTTCTCAAAATCTTTTTGAGATGAAACTCAATTGAAATGGAAACTTCATTATTTCTTAATTTAACTGCATTAACAAATTAATTATAAATTAACATTATAAATAAATAAATAAATATTTAATTTTACCCGGAGAACTCACTAAAATAAGGTTATCGAGTTAAGAGTATTGTTTTCAAGTCTTGAGTTAATTATTCTATTGCATAACACTTGAATTTTACTTAACGAAGACGATCGAACGATTTGAAATTTTAATACTTTTTTTATTATTTTGCAATTTTGAAAGAAAAAAAAGAAAATAACGAATAAAAATGAAAGCTTAAAAGATGAATGAATGGCATTTCAATGATGCCAGGTGCAGCAAGTTGCTTGAACTTCAAAAAATAACGTAAACCTAACCTGCCCGATGCTCTCCCTGACTTTTTCATTTCTTCTTTGTTTCGCATTTGAAATCCAATTCAAACTTAACTTCCATGGACGGATAAGAATCCCGATTGAGTCTGTCGGGGCTTATGAAGTTAAGGCAGTGATTCCCGTGACGACGAAGACTACGACGATGACGACTAGAAACAGTCTAAACAAGTTAGTTAGGTGCGTTCATTGAAATACTGCGCATTAAGCGGGAGATGCCGAAAGCCACCTGTCGACGACTATTGAATCCGAGATGCAAACAAGGATTCGTTTGGTTTTCCAGGAGACCTCAACTGGCCAGCAGATGTTGCTAGAAGTTGGATGGGCTTTCCAATGCCTGCACGTACCTAAGATGGATGGATGAACGGAGGAGGAGGAAGACGTAGGCTTGCTTGAAATCTGCTTCATACTGAACTCAAATATTTAATTGAGCATTTGGCAGCTTCTTTCATCTCTGCCAGTGATCTAATCGCACTCATCATCTTCACCATTCCTATCATTATCATCGTCGTCTTCGTCATCATCATCATCATCATCGCCAAAACAACAACGAAGAATGAAGAGCGTCTGTTGGCTGCTGTTGCTCACCGATCAATACCTTCCAAGCACCCACTCTTTGTCTCGTTTGTCGTCCACGAATGCCCAGCTGTCCGTGGACCCCTGTTATCCTTGAAACGGTCAAGGTCACGTTCCTCAGAGAAGCAGAGAACAAGAGATCGTCCCTCGAGTGTCCGCGTGGCAAACATTTTGCCCTCCACCACCCCCCAAGAACTGAGATGATGTTCTGATGCTTCTGGACCAAATTCCTCCGATTATTTATCACTCGAGAGCGATTATCAGTGCAACTTGCAATCGACCTCAACTGTTCTTGACCACTTGACGATTTTAAAACCAACATCATTCTCAACATTCCGAGAGCTGCCTTCGAGACAGCAGCATTGAGAGTCCGCCATATTTATATTCCCTCTGCACGTTCAATAGGCCTTGAATTCTTCATTTTAATTGCTAATGATTTGCCAGTCTTTTTAACGACAGCAAATGAATTTTGATGACTCAGCGTGTGACACATTCGAATTTTCATAATCATATTTTTTCACATTTAGAATTTTCTGTCATCAATGATCCAATTTCAATCATATTCTGACATTGGCTCATTCATGTCAATTCAGTCTTGCCATCAATTTTCCGGCCACGCGGGGTCACTGCGTAACGTAGGAAGAGTCATGCATGCCCTTCCGTTATCGGTTCATTTGCAGCAGAATCATTTATCGAGTTCATTCATAAATCTGAAAGGTTGTTGCAGTAAATTACGCGAGTCGAATTTAATTTCAATAAAAGCAATGCCGTTCTCATTTTTATACTTTCAATGGAAAATTGTCGAAATTTGTTAATGTTAACTTAAACCTAAAATGCGTCCAATTGTTTTAAAATAATATTATTTTGTTATATAATTAATCTACAACGTCTTACAACGTTACAACGATAAGTAAATCAAAAGGTTTACTATTAACTTGTAATTGAAAGTCTAAATCTGAATATATTCTATTCTATACCACTTAAAGATTTGCTGGTTTCTGGTTGGTTTCTGCTTCCGAGCTTAATGAAAATCCTGGCGAACAAAAAATTCTCAATCTGAAATCAAAAGCTTACTTTTTCTTGAATATAGAAATAAAATGTATAAATAATCAATGAGAACTAGTGCCTTGGCTTTTCTCATTTTGAAGATTATCTTTGGCCAGGGGAAATTGCGAAATATCAGTAATATTCTTTTCCCCTTTGAAGATTAAAGTCGAAATAAATTAACAAAATGGAGTCATTAAAAAAAGACTCTTTCTTATTCGTCTTTCTATTTCGAGACTTCTCAGTTATCTAAATGTGATAATATTTCGTTGAGACCACGAAATAAACTATGTTTACGTGAAATTTAAACCCCTTGAATCTTTCATGGCCTCCTGTTCTGCTCAATCCTCGAATTACTATTTAAATGGCACATCAATGTAATAGCTTTTGGAGTTTATGAGTGGTCCCAATTGATCCCACTAGTGCCTCATGATTTAAATTCTAGTAAATGCATTTGTAATCTGGTCTGGATTTTTATTTCAAGGATCTTAGTCCAAATGCATCGGAGCCGTTAGTAACAATCCACACACAAAGTGATGAAATGTTCGACAGAGAACTTTGAAATATGATGTAGCGAATGGACATGAGAAGTCTAAAGAAATATGAATGGTCGCAAGGGATGGGCTTTATAATCATTGTATGCAGGCTAACATTTTTTAAAATAAATTATTTGTCAATATTCTAATGTAATTAGAGAAATTATTTAATATTATTATTACATAAGGCACGGGCGAACCCCTAGCCTGCAACAAAATCACAAAACTTTCAACAAAAGCTCAACATTACTAACGAACTTATATATATCGCTCACTAACAAATCAAATATTTACAGTCCCCAAAATGGTCATCTAATAAAATTTTAACTGTTTCAATGTTCTTATTGTCTTATATTATTTTCTTTATTTAAGACATATAATACAATAAACAAACTACGTCATTTACAGACTCCTTTTCCAAAATGCTTGTTGCTATGTCAACAGGCGAAGCATTTAAGAATGTTTATTTATAGATTCCAGATGACGTAATAGAATTGATTGAAACTCTTGAACGAGAACTCTGGCAGAGATCTTCGGAGGACTGGCCCCCTCGACAAGTGTTTCGGCCCTGAATCCTGACACTCTCGGGGGGTTAGGCCGCATCCGGTGATCAAGCGGATGTCCCTGCTAGCTTCTTTCTTATAACCAAACATCAACGACTTCTGACAAACAATTAGTACTCGCACCGCCATTTCAATAAAAATTCCCCGTAATAGAATAATACTGTCCTATTATATAGTTAAACAATCATATTATATTTGTGCAGTGAAAGCCAAGAAATGTTGGGTCATAAAGACTCGTTGCTAGTTGAATTTTAAATACAATTCAGAATAAAATCGAAATCATACATTTCTGGGACCTTAATAATCAATATGTAATTTATTATTTATTATAAAAAAAACGCCCGCACGTTGGGGAGCTGGATAGAACCACAAGCGAACCGGAAAAGGATTGGTCATAAATGGGCAAATTTTTTCCGGCGACCCATAAAGCTATTTTTTAAATTTATCTGTTTTTAAAACATTTCATTATATTTAAAATTATTATCGGAAAATTGAATTATGTTATTATACAGCTATAGGCCATTGTTGCAATTTTGATTTGATTTGTCATATCGTTAACAACAGCCTGCACCCTACCCAATTCTACCGACAGACCGGCTTTATACATTACTTGGGACAAACACTTTGTAAGATATAATTCAAAATGCTGAATGGCTAACAAAGCCCACGAAGCTCAGTCAGAGAGTAATTGGTTGTGTTGCTACAATTGAAAGCTTATACGAAATCAAAAGGGACATTGAAGTTTAAAGATTTAAAGAATGAGTTATTAGCTGTTTTCTTAGTAAAACGTTGAAAATGTTTGAATAAATTCTATTTAATTGTTTTTATGACAATTTTGTAATAATTTTAATGTTTATAATATTTTCGTCAATTCATTTTGCATGCCAATCACCCCTAGAACTTTAACGTCTTGGGAGGGGGCACTAAACTATTATTACTATTCAAGGTCCAAATTATAGTGTAATGTAAAAAGCTAAATGAAATAGCTAAGATGCATTCAGGTGCTCGTGAACTTAGAAAAGGGAAATGCTTCATAGGTAGCAAAAATAGTTTAGAATTTTCTTTATTTTGATCCCAAAATTCGCACCGAACATCGGTTTTGTCTTTCAAAATGGAGAATTGCAGGAATTGTTTTGCTTAAATCTCACGCTGTGTTTAATGTTATTTACATTATTGACGATTTATAAATAAACGAGCAAATAACCCTGGATTCTCAAATACAATGCGTGGGTTTATCTAAAATACAATAATTTAAACTGTCATTTTAAATCATTTTAATGAAGAAAGAGGGTGGATTATCCCGTCTATAAAAATTCTGAAACTGTTCATCAATTATAACAAAATTTATAATTTAATTTTCTTTTCAGTCGTTATTTTTATAACGAATCAAAGTAAAAACGTCTTAAAACTGAAACCTGCATGTTAATTACACTTTAATTGTAATTAAATCGAATATATATTTTAATATTAATTAATAATTCATAACTAATTATTACATTAAGAAATTGCCAACAACAACAAAAAACCGAAGAAAGTTGTTCATTTGTTATTGTTAAACTGAATAATTTAAAAGTAAATATTTGAGCCACAGTCATGAAAATATTGTTACGAGACATCTTAGCACGTCAATGCCATCACAATGCAACCTAGCATTTAATAAATTGCATACAAAATCCAACAACATCAGTTGAGTACGAGAAAATGGGTCACACGAACAATAAACGATTGACAATCATTTTTAAGCCTCATTTAATGTTGTTATTTTTCAACGGCAGGATTTGTTTTTAGCAGTTTTTGCTTTTGCAATGGCGTAGTTGAAGCTTTGGTTGAGAATGTTGTCAAACGTGTACCTGCGACCTTGACACTCTGTATCCACTTGTTCTGAGTGAAGTAAAGCAACGTACAGTGTACATATTGGACCGATGGTTCTTAGATTGTTTGAAATGAAAGCCGTGATTCATCGTTATTGTTGATGCCGTTCTAAGATTCTAACATTGCATGTGGATGTTATGTCCATTTGAACATGTATCATTATTATTATTAATGTTATTATATTATCGATATCGGCGTAATAATGGTAGGGCATTTGTGGTTCTTTATCGCTGGGATCGGTTTCTCTGTCGGGGAAATTTTGGCAGGGAAGTCTTGAACTGCTTTTGTTGAAGTCTGGGACCTTGGAAAGTAGTCTGTGATCGACCTGCTTCATTATTCAGAAACCTTGAAACGAGAAAAACTTAATAATAATAATAATAATTATAATAATAATAATAATAATAATAATAATAATAATTATAATTATAATAATAATAATAATAATAATAATTATTATTATAATAATTATTATTATTATTAATTATTAATTAATAATAATAATTATTATTATTATTATTATTACCATATCCTATTAATAATCTCCTATTCCAATAATGATTATTAAACATATGCTTCCCTAATTCCTAGAGATTAATTAATGCTAATTATACGTGACTGAGCGTTTCAGGAGGCAACCAATTAAGTCAAAGGCAAGCATTTAAAATATTGTCAAATGTTATAATTTTTCCATTCCAATTGCTAATTATAAATTAGTTCCTTTAGTTTGAAATTAACTTGTGTTGAGTATACCTGGTATGTGGCCAAAACCGCTACTAACCGAAATCAGCCAATCTTGGCCGCTATGAATAACCAACCTTAGTTTTTGAATTGATAATAACTGCCAAAAATCATGAATTTCTCGAGCCAACTTTAAACGAAACTTTCCAATTATTGCTCATAAATTTGTCCAATACGCTTAGATACGCCCAATACCAACTAAAAAGATGATTAAATCATCAGTCAATGCTAATTACGAGCAAGTGAAATAAGGTATGTAATATTATCTTACAATGTAATAATAATTTCTTTTACAAAAAAAATCCTTCAAAACTCCGTTTAAGAGAGTTATTGGAAAATTTTCGCAGTAAAGTATGGGCCAGTATCCGCTCGTTGAGCGTGTGCGTGTCTCAATAAATATTCAAGCATTCCTAGCGCTCGTGTGAAGCCATAAGCGCTTTGTTGGGAGGATATGAGTTCTTAGTTCGTTCGAAAGACTCTATTTTATACGTGTTTTTCCGCTTTTCGACAAGATGGCCTCCAATCTTAGGAGATTTTTGCACTTGGTGAGGGCAGTGGAGTCGCGGAAATGGAGTTTGTCACGCGGTTTGTACGCCCAAACTTTGTTTACTCCAAGAATCGTACCTCAAGCAATTGCTTACAATTCTATGAGCACCATCAGAAGGAAAAATAATGAAGAAGGTAAATATTAATTGGAGAACTTTCTTTTACAAAACAATTAGATCGAATATCATGCGAGGTATTAATTCAGCAAGTAAACAATATTATGGAAATCAATGTTAGCTTATCATATCCGATAAGATCTTAAATCTCCTTGCACTACCAATAAGAGCAACACTCTATGGTGCATTTTGTTTTTATATTCTGAGATCCAATGCCAAGTATATTGCATTTTTCATTGGCTTAACGCGTTGAACTCCGCCATTGAAATCAAAAATTTAATTTGTTGTTAACTTTACGTGGCTTTTGTAGAGAAAATGTTCTGCTTTCAATGCGAGCAGACAAAATCAGGCAAAGGGTGCACGACTGTTGGAGTGTGCGGCAAAGTTCCCGAAGTAGCCGAACTCCAGGACCTCCTGTGTGGACTTGTCAAGGGAATTGCAATTTTCAGCACGAACGGAAAAAAAGAGGGAGTCGCCGTTCCTGAAGAGATTTACGACTTCACTTTCAGCGCTTTGTTTAGGTTCATTAATTTTTAATTAGTCGATTTTATCTAATTTATTTAATATAAAATGCTGTAATCCAAGAGGGGATATCGCCCTGGCATTTGATGAGCATAGTAAAGCCTTCTCCTGAGAGAGTATCTTCTGAGAGAGGGTAAGGGAATTTTATGGATGAGGATTTGCGGGCGCCAGTGGCAATAAGCTTTTGAATCCGCTTATGTACTTTATTCTTCTCATAATAGGCCTAATAATATATTAGGTCTTTTCGTAAACATTTAATACCTTCTAATTACATGTTATTTATTACCACAGCACTCTGACGAACGTCAACTTCGACCCGGAGAGATTCGTGTCGTATATAAAAACTGCTTACGAGTACCGAGAGTTGATGAGGTCACTTTACGAGAAAAAATGTGCAGAAAAGGGATTGTCACCCAACAACTGGGATCACCTGCTAGAAGTGAATTGGTCCCCTTATAAAGATGGCGAACCGCAGTGGAACAAAGAATATCTCTCTGACGAGGGTTGGTTGGATCAGAAGTTTGATTTAGCCAAGAATTCAGGACTAGTTCGTAATCCACGGCACTTTAGAAGCATTTGCGTAGCTCTTGTTGCTTCGAAACTGCGATGCATCTAGCGATGACGTTACAGAATTACCGATTAAATTTTCATTTTCAGGTAAATCCAATTTTGTACAGTAATTTAATATAATAATAATTTATTATAATAATCAAATTATACTAAGCATCCTGCCTAAATATCGTCTTGGTCAAACATTTAATACAACATCTGAACATGTTCTCCGAATACGCGAGAATCATCCTTACGTTTTAACGCAGTCTCGATTTATAATTATAGGAAAAAGGTTTGGAGTGAAGAGAGATAAGGATATTTATGGAGCGGATATCCACGGTGTTAGGGAAATGATTGTGTATGGGATGAAAGGAATGTCAACGTATGCGAGACACGCCAGGTTGGTTGGGGAGTGGGATGACACCATTGGAGAACAAACGCACGAGGTTTGTTTCGGATAATTTTAAGAATAAATTATTGTTAATAATTGTAAATTGGGACCTGAAACTTTGAAAAATTAGATACTGGATAAGCAGATAAGGCTTGAGATCTACATTAACGATGCTGAATGAATTATTTAGTTATAAATTTAAATAAAAATAAATATTTTTCTCAGATCATGGCCTTTTTAATGGCTGGAAGTGACGAAGAACGACACAACCTCGGGAAGAATTTGGAGTGTGCTCTGAAAGTCGGTGAAATCAACTTGAAGGGCATGTCCCTCCTGGACAGAGGGCACAGAAACAGATTTGGTGTCCCGAGCCCCGCCAAAGTTTCGACCTCCCCTAAGCCTGGGAAGGTGTTATTAAATGTGGCAATTGAAACAACCATAATATTAAATATTAATGGTAACATTAATGGCTTTATCATTGAAGGCATTAATGGTGACATCATCAAATTATAACTCGAATTATGTTTTTCATTTATATGTTTTACTCATCATTAACGATGCATTGCAGAATTGCTTTGTTTTTTTCCAGGCAATTTTGGTAACTGGCCATGACATGAATGACATGGAAATAATTCTGAAGGAGGCTGAAAAGAGAGACATCAACGTATACACCCATGGAGAAATGCTGCCAGCTCATGGATACCCAAACCTCAGAGAATATAAGGTAGCGAAAACTGTTTTCGGCCTTTAGACTTAATGACGGTCCCCTTTTATTTTTTTTGTAAATAATATTTTCGTCTAGTGCTTATTTATTTATATCCTGAAATATTCTTTAAGAAGGTTCTTTATTATTATTTATGGTCTTAAAAGAAAAATCTCGATCGCTTAAATAAATGGGATTATCTAAATAATTTTGCATAGCTTTTAGCACAGGCACTTTTAGGTATAAATTTGCTCTGAATAGCCCTGGTTTTGAAAATCCTATTCTCCAAATTTCTAACGGAATTCTCCAATTAACCAGGACCTTGACAATAATTATTAATTACAATCTAACGCTTACCACCAACTAAGTTGGTTATGGGCTGTCATTGTTATGGGCATCCTGCAATAAGCAACCAGTTTCTATTTTACATTTCCAGAGTCTGGCGGGTCACTACGGAGGAGCTTGGCAGAACCAGAAATTTGAATTCCCTGGATTTCCGGGTCCGATTGTAGTCACCACGAATTGTGTCATTGAGCCCATGAAGAGCTACAAGAACCGCCTTTTCACCCTCAATGAGACTGGATGGCCAGGCTGCACACATCTGGAGCTGTCCAAATCAGAAGACCTTAACGTTCTTATAGATTCCGCTCTGAATAGCCCTGGTTTTGGCGAAAGTGACGTCGAGACCGATGCCAAATCTTTGGTTGTCGGATATGGTCACGAGGCCGTTCTATCAAATGCAGATAAGGTAATTCTTGAAATCTTGCTGATTATAACAATTTTAATGCTTCTTTATTATAAACATAAGACGTTCAGAAAGCCTCAAAGCATTTATCGATATCTATTTGTTCTTCAAATTATTTGAAGTAACGTAACTCGCTCGATTAAATAATTTTTGTTATTATTTTCTATTTATTTCTAGATTTTAGGAGCGGTTGAGAAAGGTGACCTCAAAAGGGTTTTTGTTATCGGCGGATGTGATGGCTCTGAAAACAAGAGGAACTATTTCTCAACCCTAGCAGCGAAAACACCAAAAGAATCAGTCATTATCACCATGGGTTGCGCCAAATACCGCTTCAATAGGATGGATCTGGGAGAGTTAGGAGATACTGGCATTCCAAGACTTTTGGACCTCGGCCAATGCAACGATTCATACGGAGCCGTCGTGGTAGCCCAGGGGCTTGCCAATGCCCTCAAAACAGACATCAACTCCTTGCCAATGTCCCTTGCAATTTCGTGGTTCGAACAGAAAGCTGTGGCAGTATTTCTTACTCTTCTGCATTTGGGCATCAAAAACATCAGGTTGGGACCGGTCCTACCTGCATTCGTCACTCCAAACATTTTGAAAATATTGAAAGATCAATACAACTTGTCATCGATTGATGCAAGGAATCCTTTAGAAGATTTAGAAGAAATGATGTCATCCAAAAAGAAAGCTGCCGCTTAAAAGGAGACGGTTGAATCATTGACAAGCATTAAATAACTTTTATTTGAACTGAACATGAATAATGCAGCAAAGTTTAATTTCGTCTGATGATTAATAAATCTAAGTTTTAGAAACTATAGATAATGTTGCTATATGTGGTCCTCGGGTGTCCATGAGTCTGACCTTGGGTACTTACTGTGGGGATCTACGATGGGCATTGACATGCATGGGAATGTAAATCTCCTAATAATTTATCAAATCTTCGCCAGAGCTCAGAAGGGAAATGCGTGCGAACTTGCTCCACAAACCTTTATAATTCGAACAATTCAGAGTTTATTTCTGTATGCGATACTCTAAACAAAAAATAATATTTTCATTTCAACTATTAAATATTAATTTTGTTTTAATTAATTTTATTTAATTTTTTAATTTATTTTATTTATTATGCGCCATCACAACATCTGTTGTAATTGGGAAACCCCGTCATAGAAGCATCGTGTTAGAAGCATGGAGGTTTACGTGCAATTATCGGATTTATTAGCGCATTTTTTGACAAATATGAAAAATTTTGCCTTAAATACAATCGAGGAAGACTTTCTACCCTCATTAACAGCTGCCGGGGAGTTGTCACTCAGCCAAGTTTTCCCCAAACATATTTTTATAATGTCGGCATGCTTTCTCCCATGTTTGTTGTTTTTTTATTCTCTCTGTTACTGGTGCTGTCAAACGTCAACTAGGAATCGTGCTTCCGGATCCAAAGCCATTCTTTCGTTGTTGAAATCGCTTCAGCTTGACCTTGAAAGTGCCAGAAACGATTTCGAGGGATCTTGTCTTGCATTAAATTGGGTTCATTTCAAGTGCCATATGGTAAGATTTAAAGATATGCCATTCAGGTTTAAAGAAACATAGTAATTAATGTATAATTGAACTTCTCAAGGCTTTGGAAAAGGCTCTCATTATATATTTGTACTACAAGATTTCTGAATTGTGCCAAATGGAAAGATATTCATTACTTCAGTTAGCCAAAAAGACAAACGACACATTCCTAATAGCAAAGATCGAGAGGTTGCATCCAGTAATGAGTTCCTCAAAAAATGTGCTGCTTTGTTATAACAACACATCTACTAGGAATGCTTCACTTGATGATACATTGTTGATATTTAGAGAAAGTAAAGTGGTCTGTGATTACATAATTAAATCTATCCATATTTCATTCAATAGTAACAGATAATCACTGGAAAGTCCTGCTGAGGTCTGATGTAAATGTTAAGCTTTTAATAAAGCTGATGATGTGATGTGACGGTTAAAAATATTATCTCTGTTAAATTTTATATATTGAAGCACTTGTTTCTTAAACACTGACACTTATGTTTGCATATTTTGTTTGCTAGTTCATTTATTTGGATAAATAATTTTGAATTTTTGATGTCTTATGATGGGTTGTCTCACTGTGCAATTGTTTTGTTAAATGACAGGTCTTAGTTTAGCAGAGAAAAATATATTAATGTGTTGGTGAAACAAGTATGAGGAATTCATCATGTCATGATAAATGTACATCTTCATATGCACTTGTAAATTAAAATTAAATATTCTATGTTTTGGACCTCACATTGATTTTGTAATGCAGAACAATGAACAAGGGAAGTTTGAGAACCATTGATATACACTTACTTAAGCATGGTCAAGTACCCAACATGCAGAGACATCAAACAAATTATTTTCAAATAGCATTTAGCCTGAATTTTTGTTTAAAATTAACTTTGAGAAAAAATAAATTGATGAAAATTCTGGTATGACTTGCATTTTATTAGAAATATGTAAAAACTTATGTTTAACTTAAATGCATTTTAAGATTTTTAATCAATTATTGTTGTCAAAATTACCTAATAGGAATAAGTATCAACTTTTGTTTAAAATCATGTTCTGTTTGCATCACAATGGGTTTCTTTGAAATGAAAATTCAATTTTCAGATTAAAGTATTTAACCTGACAAAAATGCTTTTTGTCAGGAGTAGGGAGAAAGATCCCCAAACGGAGTTATACCCAAGTTCTTAAACTGAAAACCTTGAGAGATTATTTGTTGCTGTTGCAATATTGTTTGACCAAATATTTGCCAACCAAGAAGAAATGCAAGGTTTGCCTTAATTTCTTAAAACTCATGTCAATCTAAATAATAACACATTTTTTTTGTAGCATAAACTGAGGCTTCCACCTCAGCTATTTCTTGATATTCAGTCGAAAAGTGCCAAAATTTGCTGGATAATACCTCCATATCTTTTAAAACTTTGTCTCCTGAACGGAGATGCTCTGAACCAGACTGAAATCAATCTAACATATGGAGAACTTATAGCAACAATATTTTAAGTGGACTTGAATTTTTCCACTAAGGAATAGTTTATGTCTCCTAATTAAAAATTCAGTTTACCACTCAAAGGTTTTGGAGTTGTCAAATATTGGTTAAGACATAACAATCGATTCATTATTGCTTGTTCAATAACCAGCCGAGATGTTGATGATATGAATTTAGAACGGTCAGTGGAGCAAAAAATACCCTAATTAATAAAATTAATTTTTGGAGAATTTCTGAATTGTCTCCTTGAATTTCAAAGACTTCACAAACTGAATCCCACTTTGGAAATAACTACCTCTCTGTGAAGAATTAATGATTACTACCGATGATGCAAGTAACATGGTAAAAGCAGTGAGGATCCTAAAATAAATGATTGAGAGGGTAATGGCTGTGATAAAGACGGTGATATACATGTTGCTGAATCTGGATATGAAATTATTCAAACTACCAAACTGAAAAGATGTGCTTGGCAATCCAAATAATATATAAAGATATTGCTAAGATTAACTTAGCTGCCTCTGTTACAAAATGTTAAAAGTGTTGTCAAGGTAATAAAAACCACCTCAGTTATGGCATAAGAGCTCAGTTTATCTAGGTCAAAAGGAGCTTTATTTGATGGTTGAACAAGGTGGGATTCCACACTTCTCATGATCAACAGGGTCATCAAACCAAGAGATGATTTGGAAATGCCTCCTCGTAGATTTGGACGGACTCAACATGGCCGTGCCTTAAATTGGAGAGTTTTACGAGGACCTTTGTGGCATTTTGTTGGATTAGAATATGCTTTGGGGAAATATCAGCATGACTCTTAACAAGTGAATAGATATCTTTTACATTATCTTAAGCATTTCTTCAGCTATAATTTTAAACACCCCCTGTCTCTGTGTAACCAATATGTCATTAACTCTTATGTAGTTTTTGATGCTGATTTTAAAACTGTTTTAAATCTTTTAAATGCTTTAAATGGTCACATAGTATTGTTTCACTTCTCTGTAGTGTCTGCATTAATATCCCCCATAATGGAACACGTTATGCATTTTAACAATTGAATTTTAATTATGCAAACACTAAATAATGTGGAACATCACCACTGAGAATGCACTCTGTATATTAAAAGGCCAACATGAAGAAAGCTGAAAGAAACCCATGCATCTAAGAATTGATGGCTTCAAACCGGATAAAAGGTTTTAGAAATTCACATTGTTTAGAGATTAATAAAGTGGTTGCTTTAAAAACAAACATTAAGTCCTCCAAAAGTCAAATTATTATAACAACCCAATTGATCTGCAAACTTTAAACTATATACCTTTCCCACAAAAATTCCTACTTCATTTGCAAAAAAAAAAGGGTGAAATTAAAAGTTTGAAAAGGGCAAAAATGGCAGCTCAAAAGAGATGAAAATAAATGTGAAGTGAAGCAACACTCATTAACATAATGGAATAAAATTATGGCAACAACAGTTGCACAATAAGAGTTTTACAAAGCCATCGTAAGAGCAATAATATAATTGATTAGCAGTACGTTAACATAAAGTTATTTCTTAACATATTATGACTGTGACATGAAAACGGCATCGAGAATAAACATGATCGTGTTGGCAAAAGACATCGATTAATTAATTAATTGTAATCAATCAATTAATTAATTAATTACAATGCCTGCAAGTTCCTGGAGCAATAGGTGACGACAATCAGGCTGCCAGTGTTGGAGGGCACGTTCGGATCCTTCTTCTCCGTCAGGACCAACTCCTCCACCTGTCCCTCAACCTCTTCGTTCTGCCTGAGGACCAACCTGCCTATGAACGAGTCCACCATCAGGTTGTCGTGCCAAACCTTTTGTAAAAAAGAAAAAATACAGAAAAATGTCGACCCTTGCTAATCTATAGGATATAAATTTGTTTTAGAAATTTGACGAATCATGCCAGCATCTTGCATATTAATGTTGATAGCAAAATTATTAATTACTTAATTAGATTACATGACATTTTCTTAGACATTTATCACTAAATAAATTGAAAACATGCGTCAAACTACAATCCGCTTTTACCACAATATCAAATTGTTATCACAATCATCATCATCATCATCGCCATATTCACCATCATCATCACAATCTCACATCAATGATAATAGGTTTCCTCTGAGGAGATCTTCTGTAAAATATGGCAGACAAATTGAACTCAGGATTTGGCGTCTGCTTGACTGATGACCCCGTGACCTTTTCACCCTCACAGTGAACAACGCAGTAGGCATTAATATCATCTGATAACAAAAATTAAAAATAAAATTGTTAGTTTTGAACATTTTAACTAAAACCATATTTAACTACTTTTATTGCTCTATTGTTTCCAAATGTAAAAACATTGTTAAGTATAAGATATTATATGGTCACATGATCTAAACATTACCTAAAGTTATTTCTTAAATCTCAAAATATATTTGAACACATAAAAATATGAATATTTTATATAAATTACGCTAAAAAAATTAGAGTTAAATTATTAAATACCCCCAGAAAAATAAACAGCAGCAGTAACATGACGTTTGTCTAGTTCACTTTATCCGAGAAATACCCATTAATTTCCAAATATTTTAGTTTATTAATTAATTAATTAATTTAATTGGTTTAACTAATTAATTTCACTTGCATTCCAGTAGGAAATATACAAGTAAAATGCGCACTGGAACAAATCAAGAAAAACGAGCAAAAGTTATTCAACAAAGCGAAGATCCCATCGGACGCTCACTCGGATCTGAATCCTGATTCTTCTTGGAAAGATTCACTCCTTTCCGAACGACGATCTTCGTCACCAATTCGGGTGCTTTGCTGGTCGGCAGACACGGGCAACTGCTCTTCGTGGGTTTATCGAGTTTCAATTCCCTGTGAAGGTTGAAAGAGCAAGATTTAGAAGATGCAGAAATTGCGATACATCTTCTTGTCGTCAGTATTTGAATACTTAATTACTTTAGGAACACTTGCTCAAATTTATATCAACGTTCATTGGTCCATAATTAATCGCCTGTTATTAATTTACGCGTGTTCTGCTATTAATCTTATTATTGTGCACTTTGCATTATTTGGTCAATCATGAAATGGCAGAGATCAAACATGGCTCTGCTGTTGCATCCCAGGAAGAATCTGACGAGGAAGGGTCCGACATCATTGGGTTCAAATTTGCAGGCGACGATGACGTAACGTCCTTTGTCCAATTTCCTGCGCATGAGAACGCTGCGACTGTTCCTGAAAGTCGAGGAGGCGACGATGTTTCCGATCCGATGAACTCGGAAATACCTGTTTTCCTCCACCTGGGAGAGACGGTTGAACTCAAATAATGAATTTGACTGTGGTGAATGAATGGATGGATGGATGAATGAATGAATGAACGAACGAACGAATGAATAATGAATTCAAATAATGAATTTAACTGTCAAACTCTTGAAAATTTTAGATTCGTTTTCAGAATAAATTTAGTTTTAATTTGAAGTATTACTTTCATCAGTGTGAATCCAATCACAGACTTCTCCCCTCCAGTTTCCTTTGTGTTCTTCTGGGTGAGTACGATGATGATGTCCTCATTTTCTGTCATGGTGAATGCAAACTGAAAACAAATACAATTAATGGTTAAATCGGGAAGATAATCTGATGATGGCTGTGATGAATGAATGAATGAATGAATTAATTAATTAGTTAATTAATTAAGACATAACATAGTGTTGTAGCAATGGCAGAGAGTTGAAAGAATGAAAATAGTTTCCTAAATAATATTACAAATAAAACATTATAAAAAATTAAAAATAAAATTGTTAGTCTTGGACATTTTAACTAAAAACATATTTAAATACTTTTATTGCTCCTGTTTCCAAATGTAAAAACATTGTTAAGTATAAGATATTATATGGTCAACATGATCTAAACGTTAACCTAAAGTTATTTGTTAAATCTCAAAATAGATTAGAACACATAAAAATATGAATATTTTATATAAATTATGCTAAAAAAATTAGAGTTAAATTCTTAAATATCCCTGGAAAAATAAACAGTAATTAACATGATATTTGTCTTCTTCACTTTATCCTTATGTCATTTGCTCAGACTTTTAATTATTGCAAAAAGAAAAAAGAAGAGCCAGTAAAGAAAAGACAAAATATGTGTGAAATTCCAAACAGCTATGATCAGCATTTAATTTACAGTCCTGTCAAATCACATGCAGAATTATTTAAATTATTTAAATTATTCTGTGCTCAGGATGGCAAGATGATTCAGATAGAAGCACATTCTTCAAAGAGAATCGACAGAAAACATCAACCTGTGGGTTGTTGAGGAAAGTTTCCTTGTTGTTGATGCAACCTCCACATCTGTGGGGACTCGCCCATTCCTCTTCCATTTCCGTGGAAAACCATCTCTTCTGGAGACTGAAAATGCTCAGGTTGACCATGTGGCAGACAGCAAGATTGACAAAATAGAAGCAAAAGTCATCGAAAGTCATCCTGAAAAAAATGTGAAAACAAAAAAAACTTCTTTATAATTAATCTTAATTAATTATTAACTGGAAATATAAATTAAATATTTTAAAATGTTTTAAACATTACCAGAATTCACCATCCTCATCAAACGTCAGACCAATGTTCTGCCTTTCTTTGCTCGTTATTTTTGACCATTCCTCAGACCTTTGCAGTATTTATGAATCAAATCAGATCATATTTTTATATTCATAAATTATTATATTAAAAATATAATAAATAATTACATTAAAGTGTAATAATTACAATTTAAAACCTTTATGATTCTATGAGAAGTAATCAAATTAAATTGCTGCTTTTTTTTTTTTTGAAACACCTTATTATGGAGATAGAATACTGAAACATTTGAAAGATGTGAACAAGACTTTTATGTACTGTTTACATATGTATCCATAATAAATGTTACTAACAGCAACAAATAACACAACAAATAACAACATGTGAAAACCTCACAAACATTGAGAGTTAAGGGTCGATTGTCAGATAAAATAGATTTAAATAATAAACATATTATAAACATATGTCAATATTAGCAATTAAGAATTTATCATTCAACAAATAATACTTCTAGTGGACAAATGCACTCTATAATGTTGCTTACAACTGAGTGAGTGGGTGAGCCTTGACCAATTAAATTTGGTTATTATTTGTCTTATCATTGGCAATCTGTTATTGTATTTAGTCTTCAAATATATTTATTGATAAAAATTAAATTATTTATTCTTTCACCGGATGAACCCAAAAAATGATGGAATGACATGGAGGGGGGCATTCAATCTGTTTTGTATGATAATATGATGATTATGATGATGATGATGATTGTTATTATTATAACTATAACTAATTACTTATTTAATATGTCATAGATATTGTGATGGTGATAGTAATGATGAGTATTATCACAACTAATTAATTATTAGTTATTAATGCATCATCGATTTAATGACATGATAATAACTTGTCACTGAAGGCACCCTTCCACTCTGAACCTCCCCAGGGGTTCCTGAGTCTGATCATCGGCAGTTTTTCCCTGTTGAGGAAACTGAAAAGTCCTGTCCCTTTCATTGTAACTTTTTTGACTGATGTCACTGAATAAGCATGTCCCATCACCAAACCCATGTCAATGGGTCTTTCCATGTCCTCCTTTCTTTTTGCCTGGGAGCAAAATTAACTAAAATTAATTTGGTAGTTAATTTGATAGATTCTGCGCTTAGGATGGCCATAAAAAATAATTTATGGCTCCAAATTGAAGATAAACTGGTAATAAATATCAAATTAGAAGAATTGAGTGAATCAATTAGAGCCTAGGCTTTAACAACTCTAGGTTAAAGAGCATAAAAAGATTACTCACAATACTGGTTTTAATTTTAATGTTAAATATTGACAATATCAACAATGGTGAAAGTAATACTTCTGAGTTTAACAAAGTCCTCAAATAGGTAACAATAGGTATCACCATAGTAACCATGGTTAATAGAATCCATGGCTAACAATGATTAACAGAACAAGATTATCCTCACGGGGATAGCAGCAGACATGAGAGCGTGATCATTGAACTGATGGTAAAGAAAAGTGAAGAATTCCTCCTTCTTCTCTGCCTCTTCGCAGTATTTCTCAGCCTGGAGATCGAAGTTTTCCGAGACTCCGCCCGTAAAGTCCTCCAAAGCCTCTGCCAACTCCCCGCCATCGAGAGCCTCGTAACTTCCGTACAACCTTTGCAAAGACGATTTGCCCTTAACTTATTATTTCTTTATCAATCAAATTTTATGTAATCAAACTCAAATTAATGTTGTTAGGTGTAATTAAACTAGAGTGGGGGCTCAAGTTGATGAGAAATTATGGAATCAAAAGCAAAATGTGTAAACGCTATTACAAAGTGTTTAAGTGGTCATCAGATAACCCTTCATTTTGTTTAGATAAATAAATAAATAAATAAATAAAATCATCGATCAGATTGAAATGCTTTAAAAATAAAATAAATCAAAATATTTATTTTAAAAATATTTGAATTTCAATGTGTCGATGAATCACCTGATCTGAATATATGAATATTTATCACCACTACATTCAAAATCAATGAATATTTTAACCACTGACATTTTGGTTCAGTCCCACAATCAATTAAAACTGGCTGATTTAAGAAATTCCAGTACAAAAAAATATTACAAAATGCTTTATTAATCCTGAATTAATCTATAAATTAATTTATTAATCCTTATTAATGCTTTATTAAATATGCGATAAATCCATATCGATAAATAAAATGCAAAAAATTAACATAATTAATTCGTAATTAATGCCCATCATTATTTATAATATTATAATAAGTAATTCACATTCAATGTCCATCCCATCATCATCATTAATGTCCAGACTTAGAAGCAAATGTTTTCATTCACAACACCAACAGCAGCCTCACCAACCAACCAATCCATCCACGCCCCTCGTGCAATCATGAAAAAATAATATCAAATAATAAAATGAAATTCTGAACAAGATCTGAGAGACTTCAACCATTAATATAAATTTAATATAAAGTGGTTTAAAAACAAATAATAATTTTAAAATGTCACCTATTACACCTTATCACCACAACTACATTTCTGGACGAGAATTTAATTTTTAATTATATCTGTTTTATAAGATTAATTCAAATATTATTAAGATCTGATGGTCAACAAGTTAGCACTTCATTGACCTGAAACTTTGCATTAATAAATAAAATAACATGTTTGTATTGGTATCTGTTCACAAAAACAATAAACATAATAAAAAACATTAAAAAAATAATTCAATTTAATGTACACTGACATGAATATGAGCTGCAGATTATTAAATTATTTTAAAATAATACAATAATAATTATAATGATACAATTTATTAATTATTATTTAACCATGTTAAAGTGAACAAAGAGAATATTGATTTATTTCATATTTGATTGACAAAGTAGTAATTACATTGCACAACTATTAAACATTATTTATTATTATTATTGTCATTATAATTATTATTATTTATTAATTAAATAAATAAATGCAGCTAGTTAAATAGTTAAACCAACAAAATTTTATCAGACCAACTTAGCATAGGCCTTTTCCAGCAGGGCACTCCAGAACTCATTCTTGGACTTTGAGTGAACGAATATCAATCTATTCCCCCTGCATGGCAACAGGTCATCGATGACAACATCCATCCAGGAACCATAACGCCAGAACCTGAAGTGGAAGATGCCTGCATATTTTTCAGGAGTTTCAGAGTCCCATTCCTGATCCTTCAGGTCTGGAATTACCTGCATTTTAATATAAATTAAATTTTTTTTTTTTAAAAAGCTATTTATTATATTTTAATATCTAAATTAATAATTATTGAAATAAATGTCAAAAGCTAATATAATAGATTTAAACCTTAAACCTTCAAAATTCATTATTATCAATGATTATCTGATTGCATTCCTATAACTTTCAGCAACTTAATGATTCTTAAGAATACTTGGAGTTTACATGTACACTTTAAGAGGAGAGGGGGCAATAAGCTGATAGAATCAATAAGATGCACACCTTTAGTATTTCAGGTTTTTTTTTTGCATGGACCAACTTTATTTGTTTTTGCAAATATTAAGATTAACAAAAGTCTAAAAACAAATACACACTTGCAATAGATGCAATATTATAATTATTGATAATTTTTTAATATTCATAATAAAGTAAATAGATTTTAATTTCTCCAACAACCAACTCAAAGCTCAGAAGGATCTTTTAGAAAAGAAGGATATAAAAAGAAATTGCATTTAAAATCGTTTCAAACCATAAAATGAAAATAAAAACCATTCAATTAAAAATTTTAGAGAGATTAGGTGAGGAAAATGTATAAAATGCATAAACATCATAAAATAATCTTGACATAAACATGCTGTGCTATTTATTTGGAGCACTAAGAAATGCAGCTGCAGATGTGATGACAACATCAGACATCAGTCACAAACACTCAGCCTACAAATGCAGACAAAACACATTGAAACAATTACAGAAATGCATCCCCAACACTTACAGACATCATGGCCAATCAACGCCAACAAAATTACTTTGGGTGCAATTCAAAGCATGTTGCCAGTCATTTTCTTATGATAAAAAAATAATTATAACAACTTATTACAACAACTTAAATAATTATAACAACTTATTATAATAATAACTAATAATAACAACAGATACATCTATAATTAATTATCCAAACAATGTCAATGTTTTAATTAGTTAAATGAATGCTGATTATTATTATAATAATAATTAGTTATTATAAATAAATCAGAATTATGATGAATAATAAATGAATAAGAAATTACGATTAGTTTAGGTTTTTCTAACTAAATGAGGTCATCGAACTGACCTGAGACCAAACGGTTTTGTCCACCGCGAGACAACCGCAAGAAGCCACGAACCAGCAGTTACCAACTTCACCTTGGATCAAGTCCTGGCTACTGACACCATCAACAACCAACTTTGGATTGTCACAAATGTCCTAAAAAAGAATAAATCGTTCATAATTAATTATTTCAGCACAGTTATGATTTGGTTTTAAGATTAAAAAGTAATTGCAATAATAATCTTTTGAATATTCCTAGTGGGAGTTTACTAAATCACAAATTTAATGAACATCAGTTACAAGAACAAACATTGAGGAGGATCAACAATGACTATGGGCAAAAATAAACATATTATATCTACTGGTATCCTTTAAATTTGTACAATCACAATCATGTAACTGTAGCTTAATTACAATTAATGATTTATTCTTGTAGAAAGACAGAATGGAATAATCTTGATTAACAAAATCAAATAGGAGACAATTAAAAGTGAGTCCTAAATAATCCAAGTAAGAGAATATCATTATAAACCTTAGGTCTCTTCCATTCAATGTTGCTATCTGCCCTTCCAGTTTTGGAAATTGATGTGGCTATTGGAGGAAATTCGGGGTCCCTAAACAATTGGCCAGACGTTTGAGCCTGCTTTCGAAGAGTTGAATATTTTTGTCCCTTGAATAAAACATCTCCCTGACCAAATATTCCCATGGCTGGTTCAACAGTCCAATGAACGAGCTGAATAAGTTAATAACCATTTAAGTTTATTTTAATCCTTATTAAACTACTAGCTCTGCACAGTTTGTGAAAATTCAACCTTACCCTAGATTTATTTTTAATGATGTGATTTACTGTTATGTATCTCCAATTGTTTCAATGATTGAAAAATATTTCATCAACATCTGATATACAAGAATCGGTCTTATTATTTGCGAATCATTTAGAAGTTAAAACCCATCTAAGAAGCCTGCAATTAGCTAGACTCAATCGATTAAAAACAATGAGTAATATCGCTCCGATATTAATTATTAAATTAAAATATGAAACAATTTACCGATGTATTAGAAAAACTTTAACTGTCAAAACGAATTTTGCTCGCAACCCCGATCTCCCAACCAGAAAACCTGCAAGCGGAGCAGAGCCAAGCAGCTTGAGAAGAGTTATGCTTTTCACTTCCAAGTCAAATGTAGCACCTGTTTACTCCGAAAAACTGTGACTAATACATTTTTTATAATACGAAAAAATTAATGTTCTTGTTGGAGAAACATTTTAATTCAAGACTTCTTCGGTTATCATTTATTTTTTCATGACAAATTAAGCTATGCCATCAGCATTTCTAGCTCACACAAATTCTCGCATTAACCACTTGCAAACGAAATATAAAAATTAATTAGTAGGAGTGCCTATGTCTTTGAGAGAAAAGGAGCCAAAATAAGAAAGATTCTTGGAAAGTTTGGTATGGTGAATAAAATTGATCCCAAGTCGAACAAAATGGTAACGATAGGTTAAATCTTTCCTGCGACATTTCTAATTTAGATTCGGGATGTACATGTGCAATCTTCAAAGAATCGCTGTTTTCAGTCTTTGAAGTTTCAACGACGTCTTCCGGAGAGGGTGTCTGTTGAATATCAGGAATTGGTGCAGAATTTTGTTCATTAATTAAATGAAAGTCTTTCTCTCGTTTGAAGATTTCTGATGTTGAATGGTTCGCCTCCCTGTAAAGTGCATGATCGACGCGGAATGGAAGAAACGAAGATACTGCAATTGAAACGACTTTTAATAACATACATAAATAATATAACACTTTTTTTTACATCAAATCGCAAGCTTCTTATGAAAAATAGCTAACTATGAAATTGATGGCATGGCGGCTAACGGCAAAGGTATGTGCGCCTATTCAAGGCTCTTTGCAGCAGAACAATTTTATGACTAGAATTAATAAGATAAATATCAATATTTTAAATATCTTTTGTTATAAAGTAATACGTTCCATTACCAACAAGTTCTAATGATATATTTCAAAAACCTCTTAAATTAAAGTACATTTTCTATTGTTATGGCGAAAGATGTAAAGTAATTAATTTATTAATTAGTCCTTAATATTATATTCAGATTCTTTCGATCGTTACCTCTAGAACTTTCCTGTATAAGTAAATAAACTTTCAATTTCAGTTATTCAGATACATTCTTATACATTAAGTTAGCACAATTAATTGGCAACAATACCACATTGGCAAGGATGGCATACGACAATTCATATTCGTCATCTAGAGGAGGACCAAACTTTGTGGGAATCCAGTTCTGCCAAGAATGCAACAACATGTTGTACCCGAAAGAAGACAAGAACAGAAAGAAACTGATGTACGCTTGCCGCAACTGCGACTTCCAGATGGATGCAGACAGTCCTTACGTCTACGTCAACAAATTGGACCACGAAATTGACGAACTCGCACACATAGTGACTGACGTCATAGGCGATCCGACCCTCCCTAGGACGGAGGACCATCCATGCCCGAAGTGCTGCCACAAGGAGGCAGTGTTCTTCGAGTCAGAGTCCAGAAGAGCAGAGGAAACCATGAGGTTGTATTATGTGTGCACTAACAACATCTGCAGACACAAGTGGACAGAGTAAAAGAGAGTCCAGTTTTCTTCTTCGTTGCCACAGAGTCTTACGACTCATCATCTGCCTTTTGCAATTGTTATCTGAATTATTTTTTCAAATATAAATATACTAAGCTCTTGCAGTTAACTGACGCGTGTTTATAATTTTAGACTTCAAATTATATATGATAATGTATCAGATGTAATCATATCACACATATCGCGACGGACATCATAGGCGACTCTCCCTTCCTTAGGACAAAGGCAAGTAGGTAATAGGGGACTTTCCTTGAAATAATCCGGGGATTGTTGAAAAGTACGCTTGCAAGGAGAATCAGTATCAAACCCAGCGATGACGAGACTTATAGCTGATTGTAACCCGACTAAACGTCTGGTGATTGGTGCTAGTAAAATGGTCTACGATTTCATATCTTGGGGCGAAAGACGTAAAATTAATTTATTAATTAGTCCGTAGTATTACATTCAGAATCCTCTAGAAATTTCCTGTATAAATAAATCATACTTCAATTTCGGATACATTATTATACATTCTTATACATTAATCTAGCACAATAGCAAGGTTACAAAAATTATGTTATCGTCAATCAATGTAATTATAATTACATTAATGTTCTCAGCTCTTATTATCGCAAATCTTTATAACTAAAGGTAGAATAACACATAATAACCTTGTGCTTCTTGGGGTTTTGAGTGAAGTTCTTGAATTTGTGAAGAACCACTTCGAAGCTTCCTCCGAGGCCTGTATTTGTAATCGGGATGATCAATCATGTGGGCAGCCCTCAATCTCTTGGCCTCATCAATAAATGGCCTTTTCTGATCTTGAGTGAGACTCTTCCACTCCGTTCCAAGCCGTTTCGATATCTCCGAGTTGTGCATTTTGGGATTATCGAGAGCCATCTGCCTGCGTCTCCCTCTCGACCATACCATGAAAGCATTCATGGGTCTCTTGATGTGAGGTTTGTGAAGATCAGTCCTTTGTGATTTCAGATGGTTAGTTCCAGACAATATCAAATTCTTTGACTCTAAGAATCCAAGTTGATGCTTATCAGAAGCCTCTTCGTAACTATTCGTAGGGATGTGGTTTTCAGCGGGAATATTCCAAACGTTAGGTCGTCTCTGGGTCCCATTGTGCCATCGATCAGCGTAATTCCCGTAAAAGAGATTCATGAAAACCTCGTTGTTCATTTTATTGCTTGCTTTCCATGACTACTTTTAAAAAGCAACACTTGACATCATGTCCCTAACAACCCGGTTGTCATGGAAGCGACATGGACGGCGATCTGCTTTTTAGAGGCCATCTTGCCACTGGACTGCCTTTTATACCATAAGAATGATTATGATCAACGTCGTCATCAGATTCGTTTGTTATTTCAATTTTACAATCCAATTTTAGTCAGTTAATATTTTTAGGAGGTTTTGGATCTCGGTAAAGTTACTATTGACTTAGACTATCTTGATTTTCTTGTAAGTTTTATTTCGATCATTTAATCTTAGAAGTTGTAGTACATTATCAAGCAATCCGAGAAAATATGTCAAAATTATTCAAAATATCAAACACTAAAGGATCTTGCCCGAGTCATGTAAAGTTAACTAATAAAATTACATATTAGAAAATGGGGCCTACCTTCTCATTGCTTCCCCACAAAACATCAAGGTGTTTTGAAGTCGATCTATTTTCTCGTTTTCTACATCAAACGGACTTGCTTTCCGATCTCCATCATTCGTTTATTGCTCATTTCTCGGATGAAGATTGGTTCCATTGAAGTCCGAGGATTGAATTTTTGGTGTCGCATTTGTTTTTTAGGGGTAGTCATCCGTGGAAACTCGTTACCGGTGACTTTTAGTCTCTTATTTGATCCTTAAGAAACTCTGAAGAAATCTTCTTTCTTCTATTCTGAATGCCGGAAAAACAGAAGTTTTTATTGGAAAAAAATACAACTGGACTATATTAATAATTATGAATGTTCTGGAAATAATATAAACAAATATTTTGTTCCGCTCGGAATGTCTTCTGACGTGGATGATGATTTCCAATTATTTCGATTCTCGGAGTGCTAGCGCTTGGGAAAAGGAGGATTATCTTCTTCGCGGCACATTTTCATCTAATTTCGTGTCAAAGCTTTGGAAAGTTCAATTTTTGAGCCTGAGTGTCAAGACAAAATAAATCGAAACGACGAAAAAAAATAAACAAGGTCTTACATGTAGGAAATCCATGACAATTATCTCATTACAATGATTAATATTTAGTCTCGTTAAATTCGTCCCTAAGCAGATGTGGAGGCAGATTCTAAAATGATTTCGTTTACTGTTTTCATGCAAAAGTCGTTTTAATTTAAAAAATCGGAATTTCAACATTGAGGAAAAATCTATTTATTCAATATATTTCTAGTCCCATGATTCATTGTAATACCACACTATGATTAAGTTTCAAATCTTAGATTAATAACAGGCTAAGAAATTAATTATTATTTTGGTACCCGTCAAATAAAATTATTTTTTATCACATAAGAAAACGGAGTTTAAATATATTATTGTTGTTAAAAAGTGCAATTCAGGTTTTTATAAGTGTTTACCTTTCGATAATTCACCGGCAGATATTATTTCGTTGGTTTGCGTCCGCTGAGAGCTGTGCTTTCGGAGTTATGGGGCAAAAATCGGTCGCAGTTCTTTTGTTGTTATCGTTATTTTGTAAAGTTTCAGCCGACGAAATATTAGGATGTGGGGGCTTTATTAAAACGGACGTTGAGATTAATTTTTCATTAATTGAGGTGAGTTTCCCAAATATCACTCTCATCTGACCGACAGTTGAACCTTGAATTTATTTAATTCTTAGTCCCCATTTTACTCCCGCAGGTAAAGCTTTATACAAAGCAAGGAAGTTTAAAATATCAAACGGATTGCGCTCCAAACAATGGCTACTACATGTTGCCAGTGTACAATAAAGGGGAGTACGTCATCAAAGTTGAAGCTCCCTCAGGATGGACTTTCGGTTAGTTTCATGTCTATCAGCGGACTATAAAAGATCTTAATTGCATTCCACGGTTGAATCGTTTCATTTTTTAATCTTTGAATATTATGAAAAGTGTTTTAGTTTATGCTTTACTGATTTAGTATTTTCGTCCATTAAAGTTTCTAGAATTTATGTTCACTGAAATAAAATGGCTATTATGGCTGATAAGTTCTAAAATTATGTGTTCATGGGCAGTTGCTACATTCTAAATATAATTTTAATTTTTGTTGAAATTTGATATTTATGCTCCTTTCCTGGAAGGGATTAAGCCGAGTGTTTTTGCCAACCTTCGGTTAAACCTCTAATATTTAATTATAAGTTACTAAGCTGCTTAATAATAGGATTATATAATAATAATAATAATAATAATAATGGACATTAGATTTTTGATGTGGACTATTTAAAATTTGATTCATCAGAGCCAATGAGTTACAGCATCACCATCGATGGAAAGACAGACAAATGCACTCTTTTGGAGGACATCAACTTTTTGTTTACTGGATTCGGAGTTATTGGGAAGGTGAGATTGGTGATGATGATGTTAATGATCATCAAGATTGATATGATTGCAAAAGGTTTGCAATGGAATTGCTTTGTTTGTGACTTTTGAATATTGACTTGACATCTGTTGGTATCTGTTATTATCACGTTATAAATCAAGTTAATTGTTATTAACAGGTGGTAAGCAAAGGTCACGAGGTTGGACCAGCTGGCGTGAACCTGGTTTTGAAGTCGGCAAGTGGTGAATTGGTGAGGACCACGAAGAGTGTCGTCGGTGGCAGTTACACCTTTCAGAAGGTTCTGCCAGGAGATTACATTGTGGAGGCATCGCATCCCATCTGGAAGTTTGAAAGTGTGAGTTGTTTGGTTGAAGGTTGAAATGTAAACATTCCATTTGCAACATTGTTGAAATGTAAACATTCAACTTTCAACATTGTTGAAATGTAAACATTCAACCTGCAATATTGTTGAAATGTAAATATTACATTCATTATTAATGAGTACTAAGGGAAGCATTGACGAATTGTTTTGGTGCTTTGTTTTGTTTATGTTGCCTTGGTAGACTGCAAATGTTTTCTTGTGTACGTTTGTTAATTGAAGATCACGACATACTTTAGAAATGGTTTAAAACAACATTGGACATTGTTGATTGATCGTAATTGGATGTTTTTTCTTTTTTGTCCAATCAACTTAGTTCTACATGAATATTCATGATTTTCAGGCAACTGGAAAGGTTTCGTTAGCAAAAGAGACGGGAAAAGTGACGAAAACAATCGTGGTTTCAGGATTTGATGTCAAGGTCACTTAAAATTATTGATTTTGATTTCTAAACTTTGTTGAAATTGCGATGTTGATGTTGCTATGGCATGATTTGTTGAAGTATTAATTAATTAATTAATTAATTATTGTTTTGATTGCATATTTATTTCAATTATTATTTTAATTGTTTAAACACTGAAAGAACTCTTTCATTGCATAGGTACAATTAGATATTTTTTGAATGGAATTTTGTATAACACTGTTTATATCCTCAGTAATTCACTGTGAATTTAGAATTTTTCATATTTGACTTGAATTTGTTTGAATTCTTTATTCTCATTAATTTTTTTTAATAATTATATTCAAGGTAATTATTTTATTTTAAAACTTTAAGATCATTCAATAGCAATTCATCTCGATTATTTTTTTAGGGGAAAATCTTGAGCGATGGTGAACCAGTTTCCAGTGTGAACTTTTTTCTGTTTGGATCTGAAAATGTCGAACTGAAGGGTTGTTCAAAGGATTCTGGCACCATGCAAGCCCCTGCCTTGGAGGGCTTGGCCCTGCTCTGTTCCACTGTTTCCGATGCCAGCGGCCGATTTGAGTTTTCGGCTGTTCAGTCTGGCAATTACGTCTTGGTGAGCCTTTTTGGAATTTCATTTCAGCTATTATTACTTTATGTAATTTCACAATATAATATTTGGTATTAACCAATTGAATTAGTTTAAAGATCATGTATGTATAGGATTGGATTGATTTGTGATTAATCAGTTTATATAAGTTAATTATTTAATTAATTAATAACGAGTAGATTAAATAAACTGGATGAAAGAAATAGATACGTTGGAAACTTCAGTTTAATTTCAGTCTTTTATTTGTTTCTCAAACAGGTTCCATTCTACAGAGGTGAGAAGATCAAATATGATGTCTCACCAAGCAGGGTTGATGTTGCTGTCCAACATGATTCCTTCATCATAGAGGTATCATTTAACATATTAATTTTGTTATGTTTATTTAATGTACTTATTTATTTATTATAATTGTTTATTTAATATTTACTTATTAGATTATTTCTATTGTAACGGCAACATTTATGCATTGGATTGCCGGCATCATGTGCAAGCCATCAACTTTTATTTTGATTAACTAATTAATATGTATATTAATATTTTTAATTAATATGTTGCACTTAATGATCTGCCTATAAGAATGTGACCCTCTATGTCGGAAAGTCACTGTTGTTGTTGTTGCTGTTGTTGTTGTTCCTTGATGTTTTGTGGTGCAACAATCATTGAATAATAAAACATTTGAATTCATCACCAGGATCCATTCCAAGTTGCTGGATTTGTTGTTTCTGGAAAAGTTAAAACTTCTGCAAAGGTTGGTTCTTTGTTACTAATTTATATTATTTATACTCATTATTGATTATTATTTAATTATAATTCATTGCTAATCTATTTTAGGGACAGGGAGTGCCAGGTGCCCACGTTTTTGTGAATGGATCTCCAGTTACGAAAGCAGACGATAGTGGTACGTTCCACCTGGAAGCAGTGAAGACAGGTATTTACAAACTCAAAGCAGAGGCCCAAAGGTTGCAGTTTGACTCATTGGAGGTGAAAATCACTCCAAACACCCCTCATCTGCCCGATCTTGTTGCATCCAAGTTGGTTGATGAATTATATTTTTGAGTTTATTTATTAGAGGTTTTAAGTTTTGATTGATATCACTTCTAATATAATAATTTAGTAAATAATAATAATATTAATAATTAGTAAATATCATTTTTAATATAATAATTTATTTAATAAAATAACATGTAACAATAGTTTTTTTTGTTTTATATGTTTATATTTTAATTTAAAAAAAAGATCATTTCTGTCCTTGGATTGATTCAATTAAGGATTTAATGATAGCCTTGCTAGATCTATTGTTATTTATTTATTCATTTATGCTATTTATGATGTTAATTAATTAAATTATGATTAAATCATGTGAGAATTCCAACAACAAATTATCAAGTTTTTCAAGGCTTTATGCTTTTTAACTCATCTTCAGTGTCGTCATTTTTAATTATTAATTTGTTAATTAATTAGAATTTAAAAAAAAAACAATCGCGCAGGTTCGAAGTTTGCGGAAGGATAATCGTTAACGAGTTGAACGAAAACTTTCCGAGCGGATCGAGAGAAGTGACGTTCTTTGACGGAAAAGGAGAAAAATACGCTCAGGTCTTCACGTTGGAGGACGGAAGTTTCTGCTTGTTTGCTGCTCGGGGATCTTACAAATGTTCAGTTAGTTTATTACCTCAACTGGTTAAGTATTAACTCCGAATGAATTGCTATAAATATTCGTTAACTGATAATAAGTTGATATGTTTTGGTTCATTTTATCGCCTCAAGTTTTATTAGAAAACAATTAATGAACGATTTTGTTAAAATTGTCAATATTTTCTTGATAAAATTAAAACAAATTTTGTCATTGTTCAACTTTGAAAACAATTTAAAACATTTTGTTGCAAATAATTTACTTGTAAATTCAGGCCAAAATCACCGAAGAAGAGAGAACTGCTGGCTTCAGGCTCCTACCTTATGAAAATGTCGTCCAGGTGATCGATTCACCTGTTGATGGAATCACATTCTCACAATTCCATGCCAGGATTTCTGGATCAATCAAATGTCTTGGTATGGATACGTATAATTATTCTGTTTTAAGAATTAACTTTATTTTGTGAGAGAAATTCGTAAAAGTCAAATGATTTACAAATTGCGTAATTGTCTGAAATTAATGAAATTGAATTTAATTCAAACAAATATGAATATGAATATCTTTATTTATTGCAATTGTTCAATACAGAGAATTGTGGCATCATGGAATTGGTTCTCCAAAGTTCAAACAAGTTTGAAGAACCAAAGGTTTTGGAGGTAAATTAAAAACTTTTAAATCAATGAAGTTTTAAAATCTTTCTTTGTTCTTTGGATCATAATTGTTCAACCCAATCAATCAATCAATCAATCAATCAATCAATCAATCAATCAATCAATCAATACAACCAATCAATTTAATTTCCAAGGTTGCCTCAGATACCAATTCAATAGACTTTCAATTTGAAAGCATAATGGCAGGAAGCTATGAGTGTAAGTGCAGATGTTTTTATCTGAAATTCATTTTTAATTCATTCTAAAGTCAAGTGCATCGTGCATTTTTCCAGTGACCGTGCGAAATGAAAAATGGTGTTGGCTTAAAAAGACCTTCATCATGAACGTGGTCGACAAGGACGTTGACGGATTGACTTTCGTTCAATCGGGTTACGTTGTCGATTGCAGCCTCACTCACGATGCTCGTTTGGTGAGATTTGGTTCTCTTTGAAATCTAAATTTGAAGTCTTAATTGATGAAATTAAATAATAATTTATTTCTGGATTATTATGCCATTGGTCGTGGATTTTGCATTTTAAGTATTTTAGTTTTAAATGAATCTGCAACTGAAAGCGTTTGGCTTTAGCAGTGATGTTTATAATTAATTATGTTAATTGGATCTGATGTTTATATTTAATTATGTTAATTAGTTCTGGTGATGTTAATAATTAATTATGTTAAGTGGGTCTGATGATGTTTATAAGTAATTATGTTAAGTGGGTCTGGTGGTCGTTACATTAAACAATTTGATTGAATGTAAATCTTAATCGGTATTTAATAAATTAAATTAATTTTTTTATTCTCATCCAGACATTCGATCCTCTCTTCAAACATTCCGACAACGACCTTTTGTTGACCTTTGACCTCTCGCGCGGCCTGAACAAGTTCTGCCTGAAGGAGTCGGGCGTTTACCTGGTCAGCATTGATTCTTGTCACCAGTTTGAGAGTGAATCCTACAAATACGACACGTGAGTTTGACATTCATCGCATGATAACACGTACGCGTCTAGTAATGCTTGTCTGAGAAAATGTCCAGTCTTAGAGGTGGCATTAATGATATCTCACTTAACATATTGATAACATATCAGTCCAGTCTAGGAATATAAGGGGAGGTGGCCTTAATGATATCTCACTTAACAGATCATGGAAATCAGTTTTAATTTGTGTTTTGTGAATTTTAATACCATAATTATTGACGTAATTAATTATTTTCATATTAAGAAACATTTGAAAATGTGCATTTGTGTTATATTAATGGGAGAAACAAAATCTAAAGATGATAATATTAACATTAAAACACATTGTGTTATGCACGTTGATATTCATCATTACGTTGTCAATCATCAATTAATCAATTGATCAATTAATTCATTACTAATTAATTCATGCCATTCAAAGATTAAAGATATAAAGATTTTAATTCTGCTTTCAGTTCCCTCGGAGGCGTGTTGTCCTTGACTGCAGTCCTTCACAAGGTCGAGATCTCAGTGACAACAACTTCTGAGCACAATGACATCACCGCCCTCATCAGGTTGACAACGATGATGATGATGATGACTAGGATGATGGCGATGGTGGTGATGACGGTGACGAGGATGATGAATGATGATGACAGGAAAATGTTTTCCTTCTTTGGATACCGTCAGATATGTTGATTATTCACCATTTTTCACTTTCTAAACTCTTCCATGATGATGATGATGATGGACAAATATTTTCCTTCTTTGTGTTTCATCAGAGAGATAAGCTGATTATTTTTGCATCTATGCAAATAGAACTTTGTGGAGTTTCATGGAAGTTATTTGTTAAATTTGCATTTCAATCATTTTTATTTTAGCGACCAGGATGGTAAAACTGTAGAAATTGGACCACTGGTGCTGAGCAAAACATCTTCAGATGCAAAGAAATTTGAATACACAATTCAACATTGGGCCAGGTTGGGTATTTATTTATGTTATTAACTATGTATATTATATTGTATGTTATATTGATAACCAAACCAAGCATTTACTGGGGAGGAATTAATATGATTTGGTAATAAATAAATGATTTAACAATTTTTATGTAAATTCTGAATAGGGCCGGCGAGACGTTTTCGGTGTCTTTGAGTTCAGGAATTCTTCTGTTTGAGCCACAGATGGCGCAAGTGACTGTCAAGTCGGGTGCGTTCTATTGTTGTTCTTAGTCGGTTGATTATGATTATGATGCTTGTTATGATTATTAGGTTTATTATTTATTAATAACTTTATATTTGGTAAAATACATCTTAGGTATATCTAAGACTTGTATTATGCTAATTATTGCCTCCAATTTATCTTTAATTAATCAAATTATTTTTAATTTATTAAACTAAGTTCAGAAATGTTAAATTAGTTGCTCCAGTATGGCAAATTTCAATTGCAGCAACTTCCTGAAATGTCCTGAATCTTCAGCAACTCAGTTTTTAATTTGTTACTTATTTTGCCTTTTGCAGACAAATGTCCTTCTGGCAGATCTTTGTTCATTGGAAGGCAGGGGGCCTTCATCGAGGGTGGAGTCCTTCCTGCCCTTCCTGGGGTCAACGTCGTTGTTTCCTTGAATGACGGCAAAACAATCGAAACCGTTACAAATGAGAAAGGAGTGTACAGGTCTGTGATTCGAGATTTTGTTGTTTGAATTTTCAAGTTTATTTTTTTAAATGGGACTTTCAAGACTAAATTATTGTCTCAGACATTTTGAGTGCTTTTATTATTGTTATGTAAGTTAATTAGTTATTTTGTTAATAATTATAACTAATTATTTTTTTAATTAAATGTTGATATTGCAATGCAATATGTTGCAATTATTTCTGAAATCATTCTTTGTCTTTTATTTAAGAATTGGACCAATCGATGCCAACTTGAAATACGAGACTTCAATTTCAAAGTCCGGATATGCCTTCGCGTCCATCGAAGGTCAACCTGGTCTCTTTAAGGCTTCCAAGTTGGCAGAGATCATCGTCAAGGTTGTGAATTCACTTTAAAATATTTTATTTTTACAAATAAACTGTTTTAATAATAAACAAATTAGTTAAATTAATGTGAAACAAATTCTAATTAATTTTTATTTAATGGACAGGTGACTGACGACAGCACAGGCTTGGATTTACCTGGAGTGCTTCTCTCGTTGAGTGGTGGCGACAGTTTCAGGAGGAACACTGTCACTCAGGAAAATGAAGCTCTTGTCCTTGCAAACCTTGTAAGATATTCTTTTCTTTCTTTTTTGTCTTCCTTTGTTTCTGTTAAATTATTTGTTTGTAAATTATTCCCAATTATATTTTATTTTTGTATTTTTTTTGTTACCTGCACGTCAACATTGTCGGAAACAATACCTGAAAGTCTTTTTTGTTTACTTTTGTTTAGGGATCCGGACAATACTTCTTGAAGCCAATGATGAAAGAATACGAATTTGAACCTTCATCAAAGTTCATTGAGATCAATGAAGGTGCCACAGTTCAAGTGGATGTTGTTGCCAAAAGAGTTGCATTCAGGTATTTTTTTTTATTTATTTCATTTATTAAGGTTTATTATGCTTCCACTTTACAGTTACTTTAAGATAATATGGTTGTGTTTACACAGGAGTGTATGGCTATGTTAAATGCTAGCCATAACTTTAATGGAATTGGTATTGCTCTATATTTAGCTTGATGGCTTTAAGCAGAAAGGATTTAAAAGCTTCTTTGCATTTATTTTTGTAGCTGCTATGGTCATGTGACATCATTGAATGGAGAAGCAGAGGTTGGTGTTTACCTGGAAGCTGTGTCTGTTGGTGGAACAGGTGGTCAGTGCCAGGATCATCAAGAGGAGAGTAAAACTGAAGTGGATGGATCCATCAGGATCAGGGGACTCAAGGTTAACTATTTAATCATTTTTTTTATTTAACTGTTTAATCAAATTTAAAGGCATTTTATTATGAATTTAAAATGCTTGATGAATTCATTGGTTAAATTGTTTTCTTTAATTTGCTTGTTAGCCTGGATGTGAATATGTTCTGAGAATGAAAGATGACAAGGACCTCAATGCTGTCATTGAAAGAACTTCACCAAAACAAATTCAACTTAAGGTCATTTAATGATTATCAAATCTATTTAAAGTTTTTTATTTCATTTATTAATTTATTCAAATTATGCTCAGAATTCCCTTACTTTCATACTTGTGTTATCCATTGACAAATCAAAGCAAAATCTGGTCCTGTCAAAATGTCCCATGACCTTGAACTGATTTAATCCAATTAAGTGGATTAAATTAAAGTTATTTAATTAATTCAGGTTACCAACGAGGACATCCACGACGTGAAATTCGTGGCTTTCAGGAGGATCGGAACGATGGACATCAGCGGCAGAGTCATTGCATCTCAAGAATATCTCGGTTCCATCAAGGTCAGTTTGGTCATTCCGATTGGACGGAAGCTTGCTTCATCAGATTTTAAAGAATTAATTGGAATTAATTAATATTCATTAACTTAATTAATTAGCATAACTTACCATTGAGCATTTAATCCTATGCATTGGAAATTAAAATTATTTACTTTATTTACTTTAATTGTGGTAATTGTTAGATTAACAGGTGAATGCAAAGAGTACATACGAAGTGTCCTTTTGGTTTATCTGTTAATTAATTATTAGTCCAATATAAAAATTAATATAAATCATTTCAGGTTCACCTGTTGCAAGAATCAAATCTGGATGCCCCACAACACACCACGAGCCTCGGTCCATCTCCTTTCTTTTACTTTTCTTCCATTCCCATCGACAACCAGGTCACTGTCCTGCATTAAACTCATTTGTTTATATTTTTTTATTATTGTTTCAGAAATATCTTGTCTTTGTTACTATTTGTTTGGTAGGAAATCTGGAAATGCGTAATTTATTTGGTAATTTATTACAGCTTAGAAAGATTTGTTTTCTGTTTGTGATGTATTGTGGGGCATCCAGATTTCATTTAATCGAGTTGTTGATGTTAATGCAATGCCTTTTTCTTGCTGTGACTTTGTTAAAATCACTTCAGAACTAGATATATCTTGAGGTATACATATATATATATCTCCTTAGGCATTTCTTCCAATTCTTAGACAATTAATAACAATTCTCTCCATCAAGTTGTTGATGTTAAAACATAAACATCTTTTTGTATGCAACCTTGACATTAATACAACATCTTTTGTATGCACTGTTGACAATGAATTCATTTCAGAACTACCTGCTGAGGTTGACCAGTAGCCTGTCAAGGACCCAATTCAACTTTTCACTTCCTGAAGTTCAATTCAAATCAGACTCCGCCTTCAAACACTTCACCCTTCACTTTGACCCACAGGTTCATTATTGGTGGCCATTGCATGGCTTTCTTGGACTTACAAATATTTAAATATCAATTATAATATATAATTAAATAATATATTATAATTTAAAATATGTAAATATATAATTTAATTTAATATAATTTAAAATATTTAAATGTTTATTTGTTAAAAAAAATAATCATTATTTGTTTCATAATTGGATCAATTGATATAGTCACATAATGATAATATTTTTATTTAACCTATTAATGTATATTATATATCGTGACAGTATTGATGGCACTTTCCAAACATCGACCAAAAATATTTTAATAATTATTATTTAATAAAAATGTTGTAATAATAAATTATTAAATTTCAAGTTAAAGTTTCTGCTTGCATTAATAACTTAAATTAAAGGGTTCAAATAATAATTATGTTCATATTAACATCCCTTTAAAGCATTTGTGCTTAAATATGCATGGAAATATAACCAAACCACATAAAAATTATCTTCCAAATAAAAAACGAAATAATTTTAAAGGTTCCTTCTTTTCATCGATTTTTTGACCTTGAAAATGACCTTTCCATCTTTCATTGCAGTACAAAGTCGGTGACCAAGAACTTGCCCACAGTTCACTCCTGGTTCTTCCTCTGACTCTTCTCGTGCTCTACATTTGTTACAACCGCAAACAGGTTCGAAGTCTCGATTTGTTGGCATGAATTATTGCATTATATTAATTAAATTGCCAGTTTTCAAAAAAATAAGAAAAATGCACTGTGCTTTAAGATGCTCAGACTTCCTTGCAAGGATTTTTTTTTTAAATTATTAATTAAATTTTAATTAAAAGTTTCTGCTTCAAATAATAAAAACTAAATGATGCCTTTGTTGACCAGGTGCTCCCTCTGGTGAGCCACTACATCCTGATGATGTTTTCCATGTTCGCTTCGAGGGTTTCCTCTCGCTCCTCACCCTCCCAGACCCCGCAGCCCCCCGTGGAGTCGATTGCTGCCGAATTCCTCGCCGAAGTTCCGGCCAAGAAGAAGCAGAAGGCAAAGAAGATCTAATCCCGATGACTGTTTCCGTGGTGTTTTTATTTATTTTCAAATGTTTTGCAACATAATGTTTCATAATGTTGTGGTTTCACGAAGATGCGGAGACGAGGAATCACTTTTAGCTACCAATCTCCACGATGGACAAATCTTATCGGATGAGCAGCTAAAATATTATATTAAAAAAACAAAAGGAGTGCAATCACATTGTTTATAGATAATAATTAATAAAATTATTAATAATTTTGATTTTGGTGGTTGTGTTAAACTCACTCTGTGTGTCATTTCATTGAGGGTTTATATTGTTATATGTTAACCTCTTCCAATGTTTAAAGATATTTCTGTGTAAATTAAAAAATAGTATTATGTTTTTTTTATGCTTCTGTTTATTTCGAATTAAATGCGACTTGAACTTCTCCGACTATTCGCATCCTCGGTGACGTCATCGGCGCGTCAGTTACGCCTTTTCTTATTTTTGTTCCATCCACGATCGGAATTTAATCTAATTATTTGAGTTCGCGAACAATTCCAACAACAACAGCAACGACCAGCGACATGACGACTGACTGCGCTACTTCGGAAGCTGCCAAGAGAGGTCCGACTTACACGAAGATGATCTTCAAAGAATTGGTCTCAGAGGTTACGAATTGCGTTGGATTCGTTTGTTTTGTTCGTACGAAGAGGAGATGAAAGTATTGGGGGACGGTAGAAGTGTTTGAAGTGTTACTTGGTGTAATCGTTACTTGCTTTGGATGGTTCGTTGACGTCTGCTGAGGTTCGTCGCTGCGAGTGTATTTTGAACTTGGTGTTTGGAATACGAACTTCGGAGGGCTCGTGAATTGGTATTGCATGAAGTTAACACGAGGGAGTTACACTACGAGATATCAGAAGGATTAAGAATGTTGTTTTAAGTTAGGTTGAGTGATAAAATCTATTGAATACTGCAACTTGTTAATACCGGAGTAATGGAGTAAACTCTTGTCTAAAAATGCTTTTGTTCGAAATAGCAGCACTCCTTGAGACGTGGGCAGTGTCTTTAATTAATGATTTGAAGCCAAATTGTTCTATACTGAATGTACAAATGACTCGTTAAGGTTAAGAACTGAGCTACGTATCTTTAAATTCAAATTGATTTTGATAATGAACCAAATATTCCCCAAGCGATAACGTTAACATGTTCTCCTAAACCCCTTATCATTCTTTTAGACTCGATTTGCAACCAGTCGGATCACAGTGGTAGGATGTGGAGCAGTAGGAATGGCGTCAGCCTTTTCCCTACTGTCCATGGG
Organism: Hirudinaria manillensis; assembly: GCA_034509925.1. Classification (NCBI taxonomy): domain Eukaryota; kingdom Metazoa; phylum Annelida; class Clitellata; order Hirudinida; family Hirudinidae; genus Hirudinaria; species Hirudinaria manillensis. The sequence continues at coordinate 4,401,869 of CM067538.1, read as the reverse complement.
AATATGCTCGGACCTGTGCTTGGTGGACGCCCGGAAAGAGATCTGTCTGGGAGAGCAGATGGACTTGGTCCACGGACTGGCATTTTACGGAGGAGCGGTCAGAATTTCGGCCGATTCTGACTATAGCGTGTCATCGAACAGCAAGATCTGCGTCATAACAGCAGGAGCAAGACATTCACCTGATGAGTCGAGGCTGGATCTTGTGGCCAAGAACGTTACAATCTATAAAGTTAGACTTGGAGTTCAAATGAATGATTATCTTTAAGGTGGCTTTCTTTAAGGTACCTAACGAGCGTTTAACGAATAATAAAAAAATATAATTTTGACTTTATTATTATCGTTGATTTAATTGTTTCAATTCTTTTAATTGGCATTATTAGTCTCATTGCAAAATTATTAATATCATATGTTGTTTAGTAATACTATTATCATTATTATTAATACCTGTTATAATATCAATATTAATCCAATATTTATAATTGGTTTAATATGAATGTAAATATTATTTGAAATCCAGTCGATCATTCCACAAATCATGAAGTACAATCCAGACACGATTCTGATCATCGCAACGAACCCTTGTGACATCATGGCTTGGGTGGCCTGGAAGATCAGTGGTCTGCCGAAGCATAAAGTGTTCTTACAATTTTTTTCAAATATTTTGTTTTCGTAATTTTAATTTTATAATCTTAATTTATTAATTTACAATTCAATAAATTTACTGGTAATTTATCATTTCATAATTCACTCCCAGAGTTTGTTTCTTAAAAGTCACGAGTGATATTTTTTGTTGTTCCAATATTATTAATCACCGAGTTAAGTATTAGTTAATAATATTATGATCTGTAGGTTACTAGTTAACTGCATGCAAGTGTTTCCTTACATCATGTTTATATTATAAATAAATATAAATTAAATTATTTTATAATTATAAATAAAAGCTCGATGGTAGTTTTTATGTAAAATCGGCAATGCTGCATGCCCTGTTTTCTTGTGTTTAATGCAGTAAGCATTTATGAAATAGTGACCTCTAGGAATAATTTTAATAACATTCTCAAAAAATATGTAATATTTGCATTGTTTAATTACAAAGTAATGACGTAATGATGTGAAGCAATGAAACAATTTTCAACAATTCAGGTATTTGGATCGGGAACCTTGCTCGACTCGAGTCGCTTCAGGTTCAAAAATAGTTTTTTTTTTGTTTTTTTTTTAAATTCTTAAACTTCCGTGTATTTAATCTTAAGATGACATATATTTTTAAGTTAGGTTTTAATGATTTTAGAAAATATTGAAGGAAATGTTGATCTAATTAAATGTCTGAAATTAAGTCTTTCTTGGAGTTTCGATCTGCAACCTGAGCCTAAGGGGAAGCTGGCACACAATGTTTTGTCTAGAATTGATTCATATTTTAGTCGTTTATTTAGAACGTTTAATTCTAAAATGAATGCATCTGCGTAAATAAAAAATAAATAAATTTTGAACAAATACAAATCCCCACGGGATTAATGCATTAATTAATAAATTAATCAATCAATCAATTAATAAATAGGTACCTAATAAGCGAGAGACTCGGGGTAGCGCCCCATAGCGTCCACGCCTACATCCTAGGTGAACATGGAGACTCCAGCATCCCCATATGGAGTGGAGTCAACGTAGCTGGAACAAAACTCAGGGACCTCACCCCGACCGCTGGCGAACATTCGGAGAGGGACCCTGAGAATTGGGACCAGGCAAGCAGTCGATTAAAATACGTTTTAGAATATTTTTCTAAAATATAAATAAAATTTACCAGGAATTACTACGAATGCTAAACTGAAAAGGAACTTATAATGTAAATAAAATAAAATTCTAAATTTCCGGTAGCATCACTTTGTAATTAGAGATAATATCCTCCTTTTTATTCAATTTAAGTTTTGTGATTTAAGATTCTTTTAAAACCAATCTAATTGGGAGTACTTGAAATCAAACGATTTGAAATAGTTTTTCTGGATCTGATTTTCAATTGATTTTAAAATAATAAAAAAAAACGTGATTTTCATGATTTTCAAAATCATAAAATCAAAATCAAAAATTGAAGATTGAACCTACTGCGTAACTTTTAACGGCATTTTTAGCATACAATCAGTCAGTTATATTATTTCCTCTTTAAGAAAATGATCCTCAATTAATAAAAAATAATTATAGCATCGCTAATTAGAAATAAATTTTTATGATCCACGAGAATATTAAATTTTTCTAACTTATTTTTTTAATTATAAACATTTTTTTAGAAGGAAAAATTTTTGACTTTATTTCACCTCCAATTGCTAAAACTTGGTATAATATTTAGATCAATACCAGAAATAACTTTTCATTACCCCTAAGTAATTTTTGGTTTCTAATAATATTTCAGAAATTTACTGGTAAATTTCATGCTATAAATTTGCTTCTTCCGTTTCTACACTTTTGTGTAGGGAAATCAGGGAAACAAATTCAAATTGATGAGAGAAATATTATCTTTAGAATAAAAATAAACAATTTGATTATCGAAACGATTTTGAACTCTTTCTCACATCATCACCTCTTTACAGCTGCACAAACAAGTCGTCGGAGCCTCCCACGAAATCGTCAAACTGAAGGGTTTCACCAATTGGGGCATAGGAATCATGGTGGCCAGATTGTGCGAGGCCGTAATCAAAGACCAGCACATCGTTTATCCGATCAGCACCCAGCCAGACGGGTGGTGTGGCATCCACGAAGAGGCCTACCTGAGTGTACCCTGCATCCTCGGGGCCAACGGTGTGAGCCACATCATCAATTTGGCTCTCGAACCTCAAGAAGTCAAAGCCCTTCAGGAAACTGCGCGCATGTTACGACGTATCATTGACAGCATAAAGATTTAAAATATTTATTGTCTCCTCAAACGTTTCAACATCAAAAACAACAACAACAACAACTACCACGACAACAATAAAGGCAACCAATAATAATCTTTTTCACGACCGTTTTGAATTAATAAAATTATTCGTCCAAATAAATAATCTCGAATGTGTCTGATGAGCAGAACTCTTGAAGGAAAAGCAGATGAACAAGTGAAAAGCGGTTTGGCCGAAATTGGAGAATATTTGCATTTGGAGTCATTCCCTCTCATATCGCAATCAGAACACAGATCATGTCCCTTAGACCAGTTAACCGGGTTTAAGTCAACACTGCAGAAGAGAAAATTGTTGATCATGGTTTGGAGTCAACAAGTCTCCAATGAAGGACCGGGAGAACTTGAAAGTTAATTATCCTCATACAATTCCAGTCGTAGAACGTGACCGGGCATGATTTTCCAGGCATGAAAGAAAAAATCAAGTCCTCTTCAGCTAGGTCTTTGATTCATAAAAAGACTCGGAAATCCATAGCAAAACGAACTTCCATTACAACCGAACGAGGTGTGCAAACACCGAGAATCGAGATGGCATCGATCGGCGTTCTTCACCTCCTCATCCACCTCCTTCGTTCCAAGAGTACCTGGAGAAGTGAAAAGCAAAAGCCAACTTACAGGCACAAGTTTTACTGGATTTCCAGAATCAGCAAGCAGTGTCTGAGTAGTCTTAGACTAGGATCTGGGCAGGTTAGATGATAGAAATTCTCGCCTGAAGTTGGCTTTTGCCTCTCACTTCTGAAACATTCACTCCAAGTCACTCCTCTTCTTCTTCATCTTCCAGGCGGGGAGAGAGAGAGAGAGAGACTAAGAGAGAGACAAGTCCGAGTCACGTGACTCAGGAAAGTGTGGCTGACATCAAAGCACGTGGCAGCGCGAGCAAGCAAATGAAGTGCGCATACACTCACTTCCTCCTTTAATTACAACGCACTCCTTTGATCCGAGTGGCCGCTGGTGTCCCCTGGTGACGTGCAGAATTGAAGTCCGTCCATAGAGTTAGGAAGCAGAAATTTGAATCAGAAATCGGATTTGAACTTGCGAATAGAAGGATGTAATATCAATTAATTAATTAATTAATTGAATCAATAAATATATTAAATCTTTTGAGAAGGAAATTAAAGAAAAAAATAGCCTAAAGACTAAAAAAAATTTACAAGACCGAAGCATAAATTCATATTGAGAATGCCATAACATACCTGGAGCACACATCATCATCATTACATCACCTATAAACAACATAAGAACAACATCAACAACAACAAAACATCAGCAGCAGCAACAACAACAACAGCAACAAAGGCTAATGAACTTAGTCGTGCAAATGAAGGACACGCGGTGCCTAAGGAAAGTCATGTCCACCTCCTCTTGGAAGTTTTAATCGAGGACCGTCATTAACGCCATCAAAAGCAGCTCTCGCTCGAGAGTTTTTTTGTCTTCCGTCCATCACTTTTCGTTCATCCGTCCTTTTTTTTTTGTATTCCTCCATCGACTCCTCCAGCTGTTCATTCATTCATTCATTCATCCATCCATTCATCCATCCATTCTATTTTCGTTCAACTCATGTCGTTCTTTCTGATTCTGCAGCTTTCCGCTCGTGCATGTCTTTGGATGCATCTGAATGAATTATTTATTTATTCCATGTTTATTGTGAAATGTTTATTGCTTTATTTTGGATGGTTTTATATAACATCGATCAATTATAATGTCATTGTACTATATAAAATAGAAACAAATATTGTTCAAAATAACAATGTCAGACTAACATCCATATAGGTAATATGACGATGAACGAGCGGTTAGATGGATGGATGGATGGATCGCTCAAACGGACGGACGGACGGAAGAATGGATGGCGATCTAAACGTTATGCTAATCATGGTAAACTGGGAGGCATAACTTCTCCCCAGGGAGTATCCAGTGGGAGGCTGGTGATGTGACTTTGTGATGTTGTGATTGCGTGCTTCAAGGTCACTCTCATCAAGTTCATCTGAGGAGTTAATGAGATGCTAGTCTCTCCAATGATGGACCGCATTAAATTATCGGCGTGTGGTCCAAGGGCGGGAATCCTTCTGCTCGGTATTTCTCTCTTGTTAAACTAACTTATTAGAAATTGTACTTAATTGGAGTTGCAATTTTAACGCATTATTATTATTATTATTATTTATTTAATTATTTATTAATTAATTGAAGTAGTACATGTTATTGTGATTAAACATTATTTTTCACGTTTCTGCAACAAACAGATTGGCAAAAGTTCATCAATCAAGTCCGACGGATGGAATTTATCAACAAATTCTAATTTATTAACGACGAATTTAATTTAATTGTTTTTTTTATTTATTTTAATCTTAATAGGACTTAATCGGAGGCAAGGGGATAGTTCCACTCAGTGATCTTTAAAAATAAATTTTTCAAAAAGCCACGACGGAATTGTTTTCTATACTCCAAAATTAACTCATTAAATATTAATATAACAAATTACAATAATTATTAATTATTACTTATTTCTTCAATAATAAATTACTTCCACTTATATGTTTTATTCAATTTTATGGCTTATTTTTAAATAAAATAGCATTCCTCGCCAGAAAATAAAGATTTTATGAACTTGTTATTTGATACGTTGCTTATATAATTAATCATAATTATTACTCAATAATATTTAGATATAATATAATTAAATACAATATAATTTTAATAATATTATAATTAACTGCCACTTAAAATCATTTCCTCAGATGACTCTTTATAATTATTATTTATTTGCAAAAGAAATAAAAATAAAAACAAAATAATTAATTTAATTCTATCGAACACCTTCCAGGCACTTGTTTGGATAATTTGAATTCAGAAGCACGTGACTGGAAATTTGGATTTCCCCAAAGTCTAAATTTAATTCCTTCTCGGACGGGAAATGTTTGTCAAACACCGTTTGGTCGTAATCTTATTACTAACAAGTGATGTATTAAAGGCATGTTAATGAGAGTGGGCGTGGCAGACTAAATGATTAAATTAAACTTTAATTTGAATATGTTAATTAATGAGTGCATCATTATAACATATACCGTGGGTAAAAATCAATGACACATTTCATAAGAATCATATTTTTACATTGATATATTGATATTTTCATGTGAACATTTTCAATTTTTGACCAAAATATTCGAAAAAAGAAGATAAAAGGATCTATAAAAACTGGAAAAAATCGATGCCGAAACCATCGAAGCGTGTACGTTATTAGGGGAGGCGTGAATGATGCTTTTTTGATTGGCTCAAAACAAAGGCACCGGCTGCTCATTGGAGCGTGAAGAGATGGAAAGATAGTTTGAGGATGAAAGAACAACAAACTCAGGAAGTCACTGTTGGTTATCTTGTTGCATTCAAAAGAAGTTTATCTGACTGAAGCTCAATGATTAATAATTCATTGAATAATAATTAAAACGATTATCATGAATTTATTTTATAAAATTATATAAAATATATTATATTATATAAATTAAAAAATATTTGTGTAAAATTTTGTCAAGAAATAATTTATTTATAAAGCCTGAATTCAGTTCCTCATTCAGAACTAATTTTTGCCGATGGAAAAATAAACAGTCAATAGATCGACTAAAGACAAATTAAAAACGTTTGTTGTTAAAATTAGATTTTAATAATTTATAAACAAATCAACGATAATTTTAAGGCAACTAAATTTTAAAAATTTAATTTAATTAATTTTAGAATTTATTTAATTCTTATTTAATTAACCGAATTGTTTTGAATCCAACTTTTTAACAATTTAATGACGTAATTGTAAAAAACAATTATTAAATAAATATAATGAGTTCTTCAGTCACCTGCATTATCTACGCTGGAAAGGACTCCATCAAGCCGTACATTCGTCACGTGATAAGACCAAGATGATGTCATCGTGGTCATCATCATCATCGGTGTTAAAACGATCATCATCACAACGGCCATCGTTCATTCGTTCATTCATTCATTCGTCCTTCCGTTCGTTAGTCATCTTATCACTGTCATCTCGCATGTTGACTTTGATAAGAACTGTCGTGTATCAATTGCCAGTCACGTGTCCATCGGTTGCCATGACAACGATAATGTTTTTATTTGGACGTCGGTCAATTTGTCATCCGAGATACTTTACTTCCGAAGCGTTCCGCTTCATGGCATTTCATGTCAAATGCATCCAGGATATTATAATGGTAATTATTGTCATTAAAATTATTTCTAACACATTGGAGATATTACGATGGTCGCTATATTAACTATAATTATTATTGTATATTTTTTTTAATATTTTAAAAATATTTGCTTCAGGCGATAATGAGATTAATAAAGATGTTGGAGTCAAATGTTAAACATTTCAAATCAACAAAACTAGAGGTAAAACTGCAATTTCCTTATTATTATTATTATTATTATTATTATTATTATTATTATTATTATTATTATTATTATTATTATTATTATTATTATTATTATTATTATTATTATTATTATTATTATTATTATTATTATTATTATTATTATTATTATTATTATTATTATTATTATTATTATAAAAACAAATGGAGGAAATGTATGAACAATGTAATACCAATGAGATTCCATTACAAGAGGGCGCTGACCACTCAAGTGTGACGTGAAGGAAACATAAATTTCCATCACTATCCGT